>SRQG01000323.1:0-32689 GCA_018360325.1 Claviceps aff. humidiphila group G2b | reverse complement strand
CCCCCCCCCCCCCCCCCCCCCCATCGTCAAGTCGTCAAGGCTACATGCTGGGAAACCTTGAACTTGCAGACCCAGGTGAGCGAATGCCTCACTTGCAAACATGCGGCTTCGGTAGTGTGATCCGGCGCAAGCAGTCGAAGCATAGTCCAGTGGCCTCAATCACCTCATGCTCGGCAGGGGTTCCCTTACAGCCCTTGAACTGATTCCCGCACCATCTAATCTCGTAACATGCAACGTGTCCGCACTCCCATTTCTTGTCTATCTGTACACACATATTCCGTTTAGTCGTGAGGAGTCCTTGGTGGCGGTCCTAAAAGGTCTGTCGATGATCAGTTGACTTGAAGGCATCCTCATCTTGTTGCTCTGGGAATGTTGTGGAAATTGTTGGGTATCTTCTATTTCCAAATAGGGAGGCACAGCTAGCGGCTTCTCTCACGTTAATTTTCTTCCAGAATCAGGATTTGGAGGATTATGGGTCGTGAATTTGTCAAGATGTCCAAGTACTAGGCTTGTAAGTTGTTCTTCCGGAAGGTCTTGTTGTCTTTCCTTTTGTGCGAGATTTGTGAACACTGAAACGTTCGTTTTCAGGAAGATCTTGAGCCAGAAGACTCATGAAAAGGTAATTCGTTATGGAAAGTTTCGAGAACAGAACCCATGAGGACTGAGAGAACTGATCTTTTATAACCTGGTTCTTGCCATAGCTTCAAGCTGTATCTGTGAAGTCACTGAGAAATCACTGAGAAGTATTATTCTTTGTCTTCCACAGCCAGATACTGACCCAAGCTGGTGTTTCATTGATGTGCCTCATCGTGATATCTCTGGTAGTCTCGTTTCTGTGCTGGTTAGGAGGCTGCCAGATCTGAGCCCTTGACGAAATCTGACACGATTCATCTTTTGTTTTGCTACCACGAGCGTGAGGAAAGCATCTTGACTCTTTGTGACATTAGTGCTTATTTCCCGTCTATGTCCACGTTCACCTCCCGTGACAGCTTCAGCTCGGCCCGCTCTCATAGCCTCAGAGGCTCAGCCCTTCCACAATGAGAGGACAAAGGCCGGTGTGCCTACCAGCCTATCGCGGCGAAGGGCGTCGCCTTTTCTACACTCGTGGTCCCATTATATTCGCATTTATCTGGAGTAAGCCGCATGACCTCAATGCCTCTACATAGCACATTCCGTGTGGATAGAGATACTCCGTGAGAAGTGCCTGGATGATAGATTTGTGATATGTGGACCTCTGGAAGAAGCCTGTGGCCCTGTGCAGAGGAAGGCGAGTCGACTTTGTTGTTTGGGAAAGCGCCACCGGCAGCGAGTCATGGTTCCGCGTAGCTCCTTCTCCGGTGTAGTGAAATCTATTAATGTGTTGGGAAGGCACTGGCCTACTGGCGAAATACATCACAGGCTCACAGCTGTGACAGCGCACTGTGCCAGGCTGCTATGTACCTGATGTTCAGGCATATAAGCCCGTGCGTGGCCGCCGTGGCGTGAGTACGTGGGCATACACGGACCAGAAACAGGCCGTATCATGTAGCACAGATCTAACCGGGCTACTTGCCGGAAAACCCAATCGATGAAGTTGACAATACAATTGGACTTAGCCAAACTCTTTATTCTTTTGTTTCTTTGCACGTGCCTCAAATGGCCAGCGACCAAGAATAGGGAACTTCAACAGGTCTGAGCGGCCGTTAGACAGCTGGCACTGATGGGAAGTTGATAACGGGATACGCACCTTCCCTCTTTGCATTCTCTCGACGGATACGAAATCACCCCGATACGGGACACTGTAGACTATTCTTTGAGCAGCAGCCCACGCACGACCGAAGGGTAGCGTCATGAAACAGCTCGTATCATGAATAGAAGCAGCAGCTATGTCGACGCTCAAGCGCTTCTTCGTGGGTCGTCGCATTGTCCTGGTCGTGGCTCTCATCCTGTCAATGATAAGTCCCATCAAGTGTCTGGGATGGCGGAATTCTAGGGAGCATAACCGTAAGATAATCCTAGCAAGTCAATGGAGGACAGGCTAAATATATATTGACAGCAATCGCGTGTCACAGGAAAGTTGCCGGATGGGCAATTCTTCACTTCTCCAGTTTCTCTTGCAGATTCGCCTGCAGCATCGGATGCTTATGCTCTTGCACTCATTGAACTTCAGGAACTTGAGTCGGAGCCACTTTGCCATAGAGTCGCGGCGAGGTTGTTAGTTGGCAACTGCCAGCTGCTGGATGGAAAAAATGAAGCCTCGGTGTTGGCAGATACAGGAAGAGCTGCTAGAGACTTTGTGGACTTCTTTGCAGCTAGCCTCGCCATTTGTGATCTGGAAAGGGCAAATTTCGATATTCCATCTGCCTGCTCCAAGTTTCGTGAGAGTGTGCTAGCAAACCTGCCCACGCCTTCAAAGCCACAGCTCCATGTGGCGACAGCTGAAATTGACAAGTGCCTCGAGGGCCTGGCGAGATCAGACTCAGCCTGGACTACCTGGGTGAGCTATAGGCATAAGGCACTGAGATTCTGTGAAGCTGCTCAAGCAGGAAATGAAAAAGGTATGTGGGACTCAAAGGCAGGCTCACAATGGTTGCATCTGCTTATGCCACTCAAGACCAATACATTTTCCTGCATCGAAAGCTGGCTATCATCTTGGATAGACTGACTACCCAAGCCGAGAACGAGACGCAAGAGTATATCAAGAGTCTTGGACGCATCTTTCAAAAGTCTACTGAAAATGCTGAAGTCGTGACGGCTCATACGCAGATGCTCGAAACAATGACTCTGCAATTGAAGAACATTGTCGGCAGTTCTCTTTCAGACAGTGCCCGGGTGCGTCTTTCTGCACACTATTTCACATCGCAATGACTGACTGTTCGAGCAGGCCCAGATGGCCGTTCGAGACGGCTTGGAAAGCGCAAAGGCTCTGGATGATTTCCTTGAAGCTCTTCTCTTCAAAATGAGTCTGAGGGAACAAGAACTGTCTCAGGCGTATGAAACATCGTTCAGAGCCGCAACCGAGGTGATCACGCATGACGTTGCCCAAGTCACACAAGTGTTGAGAGCCATTTCTGCCAACTCATTGTCCTTGCAAGCGCAGTTGGTAAGGTTTGCAGTTGTTGAAGACTGGGTGTCCACGTGCTAATTCCACGAAGCAAAAATCGGAAATCCAGGTTTCATCCATCGTGCGGCAGCAGGAAGCAATGCGTGAGGTGCGTTTTGCCTCTTGCAAACTGTAGGCATCTCGGGATTGCTGACGAGTCGACAGACGATGGAAAATCTGCAGAGCATTGCTAGTGTAGTATTAGAGAGGCAGATTTCTCAGGATGGACTACTGGAGTCAGCGCTGAACAAGACCTCCAACATTCTGTCTTCTCTTGACGCAGCGACTTTAACCGTCAATACTCTACAGAAACCGCTGCTCAAGCTTGGCACGACGGGTTGGTGGCCTTATGTAATCTGCCCGGTCGCAAGTTTAACACTTGGATCATACGGGCTTCAGCCTTCCCTGGCCAGGAATTTGGCTTTGCTCGGACTCGGTAAGAAGCAAAACGCGCTGTCATGCGATTGAGGACTAACCCCTCTCCACAGGCGAGTTTACAGGGCTCCTCTTGTCACTTGCAAGCTCATTACGGAGCCATGACACAGAGAGACAGATCTCGTCGAGCTCTGTACACTGGAAATACTGGCATTTGCGACATGTTACGAGTGAAGATCACAACAGTACAGCTAATGAAGAAATGAGCAAGCAATAATCAATTGATCGGGAAAGCGCAGACATGCAGGCGACGGGCGTTCATGGTGTCTTGGGCAAATGGGAACTATCTTGAGCGAAGAGGAACTCAGTAACAGAGTTCACAATTGCTTATTGTCTTTGTTCTTGTTTTTCCATCAGCCGGTACATAAGAAGAAAATTGCCATCTACCGTCTACGTGATGGAATTCGTATCTGCGTCACGAGCGAATATAGAGGCTGCGTCGGAAAGTAGAAATGAACCTAGAAAGACGCAGAGCGTTTTTCAACGGTGATGGGTTCTCTGTCGAAATTTGCTATCAAATACGAACAACTAATGACTTGAACTGCATCCAAGTACACGCCTGCATGAGATGCGATGTTGCTCTTACCGAACCGTCGGGACCGAGGGCGTAGAGGGCCCATCTATGACGAACCTGCGACGCGCAAATGACAACACACAGAAAGAAGCAGTACATTCCATGCGACTGCCCTCCCTCCTCCAAGCATGACGGTGACAGTCGACGTTGAAGACGGTTTCAACAATCCAATCGCACACCAAAATTCACCACGATGACCAAAGTAAAAGTTGCCGCCATACAGCTCTACTCGGAGGTTCGTCGACACGAGCACTACCTACACCGCACCACATCCAATATTTGCACGCCATTATCACTCGTCCAATATATATGCCCAATTCCAAGTCAAAAAACAAACAAATGGTAAACATCTCGCCCCAATGACTGACACGCTCCAAACATGTTCCATAGCCCCTCGCCCTCGCAGACAACTACACCCGCGCAGAAGCCTACATCCGCTCCGCCGCCAACCAAGGCGCCCACATAGTCGTCCTCCCAGAGTACCACCTCAGCGGCTGGTCTTCCTCCCACGAAGCTATCGCCTCCACAGCGCACCACTCACCGACCTATCTCGAGAAATACCGCACCCTCGCGCAAAGTCTACACATTGCTATTGTCCCAGGAACGCTGCTCGAAGAGCTTCCTCAGAACAAGAATAACGACAACGACAACGACAATGGCAATGGCGATGATGCACAGGGGCAGGGCCCTCTCCTCGCCAATGTAGCCTACTTCATCGGCCCCGACGGCACCATTCTAGGACGATACCAGAAGAAGAACCTCTGGCATCCTGAGCGGCCGCTCCTCACTGCCGATCTAGACACCCCACATGAGGCTTTTGATACGCCCTGGGGAAGAATAGGCCTCCTTGTGTGCTGGGATATCATGTTCCCGGAGGCGTGTCGGGCGCTCGTCGCGGATGGGGCGCGAGTAATCATCATTCCCTCGTTTTGGCTCGCGGATGATGGAGGGGATGAAGGTACGGCGCTGAACCCAGGGTGTGAGAAGATGCTTCTGGATCATATCTGTGTGGCGAGGGCGGTTGAGAATGCCTTGGGGGTGGTGTATGTGAATACGGGGGCGCCGCGGGGGTGTCTTGACGGGCGAGAGGGGGGGAAGACGTTTTGTGGTGCGAGCCAGGTGGCACTGCCGATTATGGGGAGATTGGGGGGAGCAGGAGTAGGAGAAGGGGAGTCCATGGGGCCGGAGGAGCAGATGGGGGTTTTTGAGATGGATTTGGGGGTGTTGGATGTGGCGGAGGGAGTGTACAAGGTGCGTAGGGATATCGCGAGGGAAGGGTGGCATTATGGTCCTATTGGGAGGGGAGGGGCCAAGGAATGAGAAGTATGGTAGGTAGCGAAGTGAGGTCTCGGGTCTGATGAGAAGGACTCACCCATGGATCATGGTCATAGACTAGTATGTGGATACTGCTATGTACATGGACGAAAAGAATATGCGATATACAATATGAATGATACAAATCAAGAAGGGGAAGGGAACCTGGTTCCTTTCATCCGCAGAGCTTCATGGTCACATCAACACTGCGCATCAGCTTCCGGCAGTGATACACCAAAGTAAGCGCCCATGATAGGCCACGCGAAGCAAGAAAAGATAAGATATATCAAGGTAATGAGAAAAAAGAAGAGCGATGAGGCTGGCGAGGCTACTGAAAAAACAAACACAAAGGCAAGCAAAAAGAAACAAACACAACGCCCCATCAAGCCTTCTTTCGTGGGAGCATCTCGTAATACATACCGACGTCGTAGGTCAATTTCTTCCTCAATATGCTTATGCACGAGCCTCTTAAGCTCCCTCTTGGCCTTAGTCCTGTAAACTTCCGTGGCTTTCGACCCCCACGCGCGCACGCAACGCAATCAACCCAACGCAGGCGCAAATCGTCTCGGTCAGTCCACACCCCTTCAATGTTGTCAGGGACTTCTTCACTCTTGCTCAACAGCTCCATCAGGCGTTCGGCCTGCGGGCCTGGCCGCCGGGAGGTGCGGCCCAGGGCATCCATCACGACATCCCGCGAATATCCTAGGGCTTCATAGATTTCGACGTATTCGAGGAATGTTCGTTCGGAGCTTGAGGCGCGACGGTCCGGCGACTCCGGTTCACAGCTGCCGTCGCGGAGTGGGTGAGTTCTGACTTGGTCGCTTGTGAAATGAACTGGGTAGAGAACGCCTTTTGATTCCATTGGCCTTGTTTGCATCGGAGGCAGATTGTCGCTGTTGTAGGGGCTCTGCATGATCAGACTGCTGAGGCCTGCCGACAGAGCGGGAAGGGGCCAGGTTAAGGGGTATCGGTTCGACATTCGGCGCCTGGAAATTTGGTTCTGGAGAAGGTGCCACATCGCCGAAATCGCTATGACTTGTCCCCGGTGGCGGCGTCAAGTCGCTGGAAGACACCACGGGAGGAGCGTAGCCGTATATTTCCTCGATATCTTCTTCCTCTTCTTCTTCGTCTTGTTTCTGCTGCCGAAATTTTGAACCAGTGGGCGTACACGAGCTTGGTATGCTCAGCATTTCTTCATACACAGGATCATCATCATCATCATCTAAAGGTCGTTTGTGTCCCGAAGATCCTACTGGAGGAGATGATGGATAGACCTGTCTTTCTGGCGAGTCCAGGTCCGACTGGAACTCGTCTTCTTCGTGCTCCAGCGCCGCCTCCTCCTTTTCAAGTGCTTCATATACTTCTTCTTCAAACCAAGCTGCTAGATTTTCCTTGAAACACTCTTTTAATTCGTCCACAACTTCTTGGTCTTGTCTCCAGTCGTATTTCGCCTCTAGGTCCTCCACCACTCTCCGCCAGTCCACTTCCCCATTCGACTCCCGATGTATGAGAACAGCGCGGCCGAGATGCCAAAATGTGAGGCGTTTCCCTCCTACCTCAGATTCACGTTTGACAGGTAGATGGCTCCTGTCCTGAAAACTTTCAAGTTCTCGGTAGAACTGTTCAATTTTATCCTTATGATCCGCCTCACTTTCGGCTCGATCTTCTTCGCTTCGAGCGGGAGAAGATGTCCTTTCCGCTTCCTGGGCTTCGAAGATGCGTAACAAACCAAACCAAACTGCTAAATTCTTGTTGAAACAGTCTTTCAACCCGTTCGCCACACTTTGGTCCTGTTTCAAGTCATAACCCAGGTCCTCGGCCACTCTCCGCCAGTCCACTTGCTCATCCGCCACCCTCTGTGCGAGAACGGCTCGGGCGAGTTTAAACACATGGAACCGTTTTCCTCCTACCTTAGGTCTACGGGTGACGGACCGCCCACTTTCTTCCTCAAAAACAACAACATCTTGTTCAAACATGTCTATATCCGTTTCGTCCTCGGTCTCGGTTTTGCTCGACTTGCGTTGAGGACTCGGGCACGCGGCAGGTGTGGTCGCGGAATCTACGAGTACAGATGCTGATGCTGGCGCTGGTGCTGGTGCTGGTGCTGATGTTCCAAGCGAGCGAAGTTTCTCTACTTGATATGACGGATAATGAAGCAAGGTCTTCATATACCTGTTCCTCCATGATTGCCATGTATGTCTCGGATTCTAGCGCAGATCAGTAAAGCGTCGCAGTATATGGCGCAGGGCGCGGCACAGGATCGATCCCCATGAAGACCAGGCGAAGCTTACAGACTCGGCAAAAACTTTGTAAATCTGATTGCCAGTGCGATCCTTGGTATGCGACTCAACATAGAGGAGAAGAGAAGCATCTTCGGCAGGTGTGAAAATCGTTCTCGTCCGTTTTCTAGACTCTTGGGTCGTCTGGTCGAACGGTGGAAGGATAAGATAACGATCAGGAAGCTGCGTGACACCTTTTCTCACGGAGTCCGTGATAAATTCATAGGAAATGGAATCTGGGACCACATATTTTTTCTTCATAGTATGGTCCGCAATACGCAAGTCCGCCTGATTTTCCAGGTGCGTAACAATTCCTCCGTTCTTCTGTAACTTAAGTTAGTAACCAGTGGCGGGCAACTTTCGCTTGCGCGCCGCTTACCTTGATCAGCTCCAGAATATAGTCCCTCGAAGGCAGCTTATGGGCGACCCAAAAGACCGTGTCCTTGAAGAGCTGTCCGCCAGTGGCAGCCTGAGCGCCGTTGCGCATGCTGGACGCCATGATGGAAAGGATGGACGTAAGGGCCGAGGTACCGGGTGCACAGTCGATGGATTGCAGAGAGATGTCCAAAATTCAACGGCAAGAAGCTCAGGCGCCCTTTTTGTCTCGTTTCGACATGTGAACACTGAACGGTTGATTTGCGATTTGCGCAGTTAAGTTGGGCAGGGAAAGGCGATGAGGAGACGACGGACGCGTTGGTTGGCGCGTAGTCACGTGGGTCAGGTTATACAAGGGGTTACATAGCCTAATTGAGTTGGCAGTTTGCTCGTTCCTTTGTGCAACTTCAAGAATCAAGACTCAAGACTCACAGAGTAAGAGTGACGTTATGTTGTACAAACTCCGTACATGATGTAAATAATGCTCTGCAAACTGCTCTATGAATCCTGTCTTGTGAAGCTTGTACGGACAAAAGGTACATAAGGTACCTACCTTCTGCGAGCCTATCACGTGATAGCCGGACTACGTCACGGAGCCGACCAACTTGGAGAGCGAACCAATCAAGCTTCGTGCCTTTGACACCCAGCTGTCAGGCTGTCAGCCAGCCCAGGAGGTCGCACCAGATAACAACTGGCAACGCGCTTCAATTCTCGTTGCATGTTTTGTCCTCAACAGCAATGGCATAGGCCCTCTGTACGTCCTGTCTCAAGCCTCATCCCTCCGCGTCTGACTGAGCGGTGGCCATCGCCATGGTGAGCACGTTCAAATGTGCCATAATCGGAGTCCTTGCCGTGAGCTTCGCCGTCTTTGTCACCTTTTTCGGGAGACTACCCGCCCTCAGGTGTGTGTGTGTGTGTCGCGTTGAAGTCTCTGGATCCTTTGGGAGATGCTTCTACTTCCCTATCTTTTCCAATATGTATATGCAAAAGGTCGAGCAAAGTTCTGTGCTGACAGTATGTAAACGTGATGATAAAGACGGACGCCCATTGGATTCCTGCATCGTCTGATATGGATTCAAGTCCCCAATCTTCTGCTGTCTGTTGACAGAAAATTAACCTCTGGAAGAATCACTTCGTCTGTGTCCAGGTTCGGGCATTTCTTGATGCATGATCGTCATCCGTCCATTGTCGTACGTCTCATGAAACAAAGCGAAAAGCAACACATCTACTACACGTCCATCTAGTCATGATTCCAGTCGCAATGGTCACGCGATGTCAGTGGCATAGAATACTAACTACTTCCTTCCAGATCTTCTTTGTCGTTCTTATGGCCGGGGGTGAGTACCTATATCTCCCCGCCGTGTGGCATCGCCTGGCCCTATTCACAAAGGCCACCGTCGTGCTCGCCGTGTCCCTGCCTTACATATTCTTGTATCTTTGCTGCGCCGCTGACCCGGGCTACATCACTACGAAGAATCATGGCTACCACATGACGTTATACCCATATGACCATGCGCTCTTCCATCCTGGCGCCGAGTGCAAGACCTGTGGATTCCTCAAACCGCCTCGTTCCAAGCACTGTAGCGTGTGCAAGCGGTGCATAGCCAAGGCTGACCACCACTGCATTTTCATCAACTCGTGCGTGGGCTACGGGAACCACCATTGGTTCATCCTGCTTCTTGTGTCCACGGCTGTTTTATGCACTTACGGTGGTCTCCTCGGCGCTTCCTTGCTGTCGTCCTCCATCGGACAACAGTTCCCCGAGTGGTCGCCCTGGCTTCCACAAAGACACGGTTGGGGCATGTACCTCGTCCTCTGGGGCTGGGGAGTTCAGACGAATATAGGTCTAGGCGCTACGTCTCTTCTCGCGGGTATGACAGCGCCTTTGGTATGGGGTCTCTTGGTGCACACGCTATACCTCGTATACCGTGGCACCACCACCAATGAATCTTTCAAATGGTCCGTCTACCAAGACGACATGGACGACGGTCAGGCTTTTCGTCGTAAGATGTCCCCCGACCGAGAAAAGAATACTCCCTTCGAGCGGGGTTGTCCCAGGTGGCCCGTCGAACCGGAGATAGCCCTCACTTCGTCGGACAATGGCAAGCCACCGCCGTCGCTGGCGGGGGAGAGAAACTGGGAGCGGGTGTGGAAGCTGGAAGACGTACAAAACCTCTACGATTTGGGCCTCTGGGATAACCTGGCGGATATCTTTGTGACAGACTACAAATTTGGCGAAACGACCCCGAAAGTCGGGATGCTGGGAGGAGACGCCGCCATTATCTGAAGGCCGCTCATGAGGAATTGTACTTCATGTTCCCGGCGTCCTGATTTCGTGCATTTCTGTGCACACGCTCACCAAGTACACATCAACTGACGATTCCTCCTCCCCCGACGTCTCTTGCGGGTGAGCAATGACCAGTAGAGATGAGTGGAGAGGAGTGTAGAGCGTGCAGAGACGGAGAAGGATCATTGCAGCAGCCGCGAAGGCACCATAATAATGCATGCGTATGTGTGCATGAGAGTACTATTCACGTGGCATGGAGAGGTCGGAGTGACGGGCACCGTTATAAAAAATCATATTCTATCAGTATCGCTCGTCATCGACATCATTCACACGCTTATAGGCCTTGGACAAGACCTAGTAATGACAAACACTGGTGGCTACAGTCCCAACCGCCACGTTGGCGGATGCCTCTTAATCTCATGTCCCGTCCCGCTTTCTAGAGCGCACCGACGGTGCGTTAGGTTGTACGTATGTAGGTAATGCACAAAATCTTTGAAATTTTCTTGCTCGCTCTGGTATCTCCACGTCACAGAAGAGTGCCGAACCTATTGAGGAACTCTGTGTTAGCATAGTGTACTAGCCTAAAATCTCTCTGTCAGGAGGAGTGCTCACCCAAATGCTTGCTTGATGCTCTTGACGTAGTACTCCAACCAATTCCTCTTGGTGACTTCTTCCTGGCCGACAGGCACCCCTTCCCAGGTGACGCGCATTACCGTAACGTGGTCGACATCATTCTGATCAAACTCAATTTGCAGTTTGGAGAAGTGCCCGGCAGGCCATTGGCTCAGGCGCCAGCTCTGTACAACCTTCTTTCCTGGCTCAAGGTGGAGATACTCTCCCGACACATTCCCACCGAAAAGCTCAAACTTGCCTCCACTCTTGGCCCCCTCGAAAACCTTGGGAGGCGAGCGCGTGAATGCCGCCAAGCGTTGAGGGTCAACAAACGTTTGATACATCTCGTCAGCCGTGGTTCGGAATTCTTCATTACTTGTCACCGTCACCGTATTGACGATCCCGGAAGTGCTCGTCGATTTCGATTTCTCGCCTGTCGACTTGGGAGTAGAGCTCTGAGGATGCAACTTGGGCGTCGAAAAGCCACTCGATGGGTTGGAGCCAGCAGCGTGCTGAATGTCTTTACCGTGTTCTTCGATGAGAGCAGGGCCAAGTTTTTGAAATTCCTTTCGCAGCTGGGGGACAAGCTTTGAGCGCACGAGATCTTTAACCGGTTGCTTCTCCTTGGACTCAGAGAAGATATCCACATCAAACTGCCAGCAGAGTAAGCACTCTCGTCTTTCCACGATGGCAAGGCAACGCTTCGGTGCAAGGGACAATTTCACAACGAGATCGCCGGTCAAGACGTACCACATATTCATCTTGCTCCGTGTCATGTGCAATCTCGGGGACGGTAATCGTGCCGGAAACTTCATCCGCATCAGGCGCAGATCCTACGACAAAAGTGAGCCAAAGCTATACTTTGGTACATGCTACGAGTTCACGCGTGCCCTTACCTGTGTATTCCAGGACGAGCTTAATGTCGAAGATGGTAATGACCTTGCCCTTTCTTTGGCTAACATCGACATCACCATCCATGCTCTGGACCTTGCTGATCTTGACTTCTACATCGCCTTCTATGGCCTCAACTTTCTGAAGATTATCCTCAAACCATTGTCTGGTCCATTGTGAGACGTCCTTGTTCACCCAGTGCCAGTTATTGGGGTTGTGCAGAACCATCGCGACAAAAATGGAAGTTGATCGGAATTAAGAACACTAAAAATGCAAGTTATCTCGTTAGCGCAAGGTTTTCCGGGAGCAAATGTGCTCGGTGGCCACAATGGCAAGAGGAGAAATTATTGCTTCCACAGTCAAGCAATCAGAAATGGTCGTAGACCACAGCAAAATCGGTCATCAATGAAGGGAGTACAAGTCACTCTATGACTGGTGCCAGCTGGTGTCTCATCATGAAAGACTGTGGAAGGTGTCCGGGGAGTCAAATGCTGGTTGCAAACTTACGTTTTGAGGGCCAAGACAAGCAAGTCGATCAATTGTGACCAGCGCAGTGAGTTATGTTGCGCAATAAGATTGGAGCTTGGGGGTTGAAATCTAGACAGCTGTTTTGTAGAGAGGGAAGAAGGAAGAAGAAGTTTGTAAGCTTAGAATGCTCTAGAATTTTATGGTAGCCTTATGCCCCACTGTCCAAGAAAAGCGGGGTTCACATGGATCAGGTACGAATGGAGTTGCTGCTGACTGTTGTCACTTGAAAATTGTCGGTACCTACGGAGTACCTATGTATGTATGTATGTACTCCGTAGGTACGTAGGTACCTATACTTCAGACTTCTAGCACTGCCGCAATCATGCAGAAGGACCTATGTACATACATATCCCTCATCAAACCTTTTCTTTATCTTCTTCCCCGGAACCCTCTCACCTTTCAGAACCTTCCCCTCGTCTACGGAGTATCACCTCACACTTCTGAGAGCAACCCTTCTTACGGCTCTACTAACGAGGACGTCATCGATTTTCTCATTCAATCCTTCGGAAAGCTTTTCCTTCCCTCTCCCATATACCGTCCCCTTTCTGACTCCTCCAAAATGTCTACCGCGATCACCCCTATCATTGCTACCAGGCTACCGTCTCTTGCAGCTATCGGTTCCTTTGACGGGACTACATACCGACGCTGGACGGTGGCTTGAGAAGATCAAATGGGCGTTCAAGTTGGCCAATGATGGCCAGGATGCGGACCCAAGTACCTTCATTCAAGCTACATATGTACATATCAACATGGCTCTGTAGCGTTCTGCTGTCATCTATGTGAACAGCTCTGAGAACTTGCGGCACATTGTGCGGCATGCTGATCAGGGGCTGGCTACACAGACCGATCTGGTGATCTTTCAGCGATTTCTCACGCACCGATACTGTCCCACCGTCGTTGACATCCAGCCGGATTACTACCCAAGCGTCGAATTCTATCAGGACGAACCTCTGGTGGCCTACCACTCGCGAGTCCTCACCACTCTTCACAGGGCTGGTGGCAGGGACAAGCCTCTCAGCACCACTACCAAGTAACGAATGTTCGGTAGGTACATATCGCGTTGAAGCAAGGCTGAAGCAGACTGTTCGTTCTTCTCGTTGCGTTTGTGCTATCCCTGATAGAAGGTTTGGTTTCGATGGCAGACAGACGTTTCATCACTCGGTGGCCAGCAAGCGAAGTGCTTCTATCTATATTGGAGAATCAGTTCGCAACCAGAGAAAAAATCCCACGGAAAACACCTAGGTATCACGCCACCGTACCACCCGCCACTGGAACTGGACCGATCCCACTGGCAACAGGACTGATTCCACTGGAGTCCCCCATCGGCCCTCCGCTGCGCTCCGGGGCGGGAGGACCTGCTATTATTCACAGTGACTACTGTACATATTGTACGTGCCACTGAGTCACCGACATGTCCCGAGTCCCGACTCCCTACAAACTCACAGAGTACATGTATGTATGTACATGTGACTACCTATAGTAAAATCACGTGCCGTCCGTTTCGTGCGGTACCTACCTAGCCTCTAGGTAGGTAAGTTCTACATAACTGATAAGCGCCAGAAGCAGCCTCTCCACCTGCACGTGGCCAATCAACTTGTCCCGCCTGGAATGATATCCTAAAATAGAACTGGTAGGTATTTCGTTACATACCTGGTAGATGGGATGAGTTCGATCTTGATGTTAGAACTTAGACTTCGCCGGGCGAAGAAGTCGTGACAGATCATGTACCGAAAACGCACGACGGTTCATGGCGTGACTACCAATCAGATCAGAGGCCGATTATCGCTTTTCTCGATTCAAGATGTCAGGATAGCCACTGATTAGCAAAGATTTTGTAAGAACTGAAATATTTGACGATGAGAGCTCCGTTGGTGAGCGTTGATGCGATGGGTTCACAGCCTTGTTGTCGCGAGTTACACGCGGCTTGGTCTGGTACAGTGGCCCCAATTATGTAGGGCTCCTTCCCGCCAAGTTGAAGCACGTCTCTTGAGTCTTGGCATTGAGCTGTACATAAATAGATTTCCAAGGGGAAACCCCACCGCGTCCACCCTCTCGAGTCTCACCAAGCTGCAGCTGCAGCTGGCAGCAGGCAATGGAGCCGACATATTCGGCAGCCGCCGTCTCTTGATTAGCCGCCGCATTTGTTGTTGTTTTATCATTGCCATCGCGGTCAGGCTTGTCCGGATCCTGAGGCTATCGAGCTCCAGCAGACGAGCCGTCCGGGCAAGTCGTCTCTGACATCTGCCTCGCCGGGGGCGCCTGGTGATCAGTCGATCTACCTGGCATGACTTCACCTCGTGACGCGGCGCGTCTTCGTCACGGCGTCAATTCACTCACGGCAGGTTCACTGCGTCCGCGACGCGCTCGAGCCAGCTCGACTTCGTCTCATGTCCAGCCTGCACAAATGCCAGCCAGCGCGCTTCAACCATATAATCCTCAAGAATGGGTGCCGTCGTCAGCACCAATAGCTGATAGATCGCGCCAGTTCGTGGTAGATGCGGGACAAGGTATAACAGATGCAACGGATTGTTCAAGTCTTCGATTCTTCTCTTCTTTCTCACTTCTCTTCCGTGTTCTCCTACTTGCAATACATTCTTGTCCATTCTGTGATTCAGTTTTCAAGCACACCTTCAGACTCACCTTGCCTTCTAGCCCCAGAAACTTGCATTGCTCTCGAACTTCCACGAATTGACAATGTATTCTTTTCCAGACTCGGCGCTGCCGCCTCCACCGTATAGTCCTCCTCGAACTCGGCAACAGCGGCCGACGAGCACTTTTTTTGATCATACATCGGCGCCAAGCTCGACTCCTCCATTTCCGCCTAGAATGGCACTGTCGTCGCCTCAAATAGCATCTCCAGAGCCTTTAGGGAATCTATCCTTTCCACCACCACCACCACCACTACCACCACCACAAGGCGTGAGGACGCGGCGAGGTTCACGAGATTTTCGATTCGGGCTACCGACTCTGCCGTCTCTGAGTTGGCAGACGGAGCAAGAGCAGCCTTTCACAGGTCCGCCAGATGCTCCAGCGGTTGCTCTGCATTTGGGGCGAAGGACGGGGCCATCGACACTGAATCATGAACCTGAACGTACGGTAGCGCCTGATCTTTGCGGAAATGTTTCCAGCAGGCCACCAGCAGCCCGGCGAGCAGCCTCAACAGGTGCTATCGATGCACTGGCTTCTCAACGCTCACGTTCAATGTCACAGACAAGATGGGAGCCTGGCATGCCTCTACCGCCGCCGCCGCCAGGTCCTCCGCCATCGAGTTCAAGGTCACGGAGCGTGCAAAGCATTGACCGGATCAGCGTTCCCATAATCTCGCCTCCAACCCGCCGGCCACCGCCTAGCGGTGTTGCGTCCTTGGGGCCGGTTCCTCCTACACCAGCCGATTGGTTTGAGAACGATGCAGAGTCTAGTCCGCCTGGCGAAGCCGAGCGTGGTCATGCCCCCGGCATGTTTGTCGACACCACAGCCGCAGCAAATGCCTCTGATCTTACTGAACCACTAGGGTCATCAAACAGTGCTGGGTCCTTGAGCCGGGCTCGGGCGGTGCGGCATGACAAGACAATTGTTCAGCGACGAGCAGAAAGCAGAAATCGACACACATCTGACAGCTCTACTGAGGCCGCGGCTGAGACACACAACATATCGAATATCGTCGTTCCCACAAGTGGTCACGGACTCGCGCGCAGGCTTGCCGTTAACAGATTAACGCCACGTAGTGTGGGTAGACGGGAGATGGAGCAGCAACGAACTGGTGACTCATTGCTGTTTGATTCCCGAAACTCAACTCCTCGTGCCTTCAGCTCCTCCCAGCTTGAAGCGGCAGAAACGTTAGCTTTCTCCCCTTACCAAGGCAGAACATTGCAAACACCTGCTTCTGCGCCGGTAGAGGCCCCAAAAAGTTTATCGATCTCGCCTCTGCACATTCGATCAGCATCTGGTTTCAGAGTAAGAGGATCGTCTCGTCCTCCGGTTGCAGCATGGACACCCATCTCGAAACAAATAGCGGTAGCTCAGACGGGAGATGAATTTGCTGCTAGCGCAGTTGACAGGTTCCAAGCTTTTGCAGCCAGTGAGTCTCGAGCTGCATCTGATGCCGAGCGTGTTCGCATGTTTGCCAATTTCATCGTCAACGAATCTCGCATACGGAGAGAAAGGTACTCGTCGGCCATGGGAGCCATGGGATCGGAAATTTTTGATCTAATTCGTGATCTGTTCCGTCCAATGACAGTACCGGACTCGAGAAGCGAGTCCGAAGCGCCTCAAGAGACATACACGCCTGCGTCTGCTGATACGCCTGCATCACTTCGAGAACCTGCAAATCTAGTCACGCGTGAGGAAGGCCAAGCTACCTCAGCGCCAGCCTCTGCTCATCTTCCTGCATCACCAAGCGGAGTCCGTTCACAACTAAGCAATACCAATTGGACAAACAATTATATGCCGTGCCTTTCGCCCATACTCAGCATGAGTGTCAGCGACAACCATGAAAATGGAAGTTCAAGAGGACGCCCGTCAAGCCGGTGGTGGGAAACCGATTCCCAGAGCGAATCTGGCATGTTAGGGCGATCGAAACGAGAAGTCAAGTACATGGGTGTGTCAAGAGATCAATGGTTCGAGGAAGAGCAGGGAGCAACTGGAACCACGGCTGCAGCCAGTACCGATGTCGCCGGCACAAGCGATCCCGACCCGGCCTTCGAGTACCCTACGGAGAAGGCGGAATGGCCTAATCAGGAAGACTCGTCTGCCGCAACACCGAAGCAATTCAAATTGTCGGGGGGCGCTCCGGGCGGGTCAAGCTCATCTCCCTCGATACAAAACAAGCAGGAAGGACTCGACGTTTCCCGTCTTGTAACTCTTCCACCGCCCTATCCACGTCATCATCCTGCGGTCAACAACAATCACCCCCAGCTAACAGCCATCAGAAGCTCCGTCAGGTCACTGAACGATTTGTCCGAATTAAACAAGGTCAAGGAGAAATTTGCAAAGGAAAGCTCGGAGCGTCGAGAGGAGTTGTTCAAGGCAGCATGCGAGCGTAGACAAGGACTCATGACCAACCTGCAGAAGGAAATAAGCTCTGGCAACATTGGATATGCTGATGCTGCCGTCATTGAAACGGACTCGCAGGACCAAGAAAAAGATGAGGAAAAGGAATTGGAAAAGGAAGAGTACGAGAGATTCCAAAACGAAGTCGTCCTTCCGCTCAATGACGTGCTGACGGGCCGGATCACGGTGGCTACCGATCTTTTTGAAGACCTTGCGAGGCATTTGTTTGATAATGGACAACTCGACGCAGACATGCCGCAAGAGGAAGGAGATGACAGGCCGGAACTGCTAGAGAAGCTGACACTTTTCAAATGGATATTCGAGACGCGCGAGTCATTGCACCGAGCTATATACGATATCTTATCCGAGAGGAATAAGCGATACAGTGAGGTGGTCATGACTCCGTATCAACTCTCGGGGAATCACGAGAAACTCAAGGCGGCCGAGGCATTCTTTGCAAAGGATGCGACCAAGCGTCAAGAAGCATTTTCGAACGAGGTGCTGGGCCGCGCTCACGAGTTCCTTTCTGTGCTCGAAGAAGCAGTCGAGCGTGGTGTGGCACTGCAGCTTTCGGCGTTTTGGGACATTGCGCCACAGCTGCGTCGTTTGCTAGACAGCATTCCGTGCCAACTGAACGGTTTCAACATTCGAATCCCAGCGTCAGAGTTTGACGAAAACCCAGCATACCACGATCATCCCCTGCAGTATCTGCACAGCATCCTGACGCACACAGAAAAGAGCACGTACCAATTCATCGAATCGCACACGAATCTTTTGTGTCTCAGGCATGAAGTCAAGGGAGCGGTCGTCAAGGCCAAGGCGAGAGTGCTGGAGACGCAGCTGACCGAGGACGACGGCACTCCTATCTCGGCAGAAGAGCGCACCCAGAGAGCGCAGCTCATGCAGCAAGCTGAAGATGAACAACTAACGGAGGATTTAAAGGAGAAGGTACGCCTTGTCCAAGAGCAGTGGAGTAGCGCACTCGGAGAAGGCATTCGAAGTGTCAAGATGCGCACTGAAGAATGGCTGATGAGCACCGGAGGATGGGACGAGACACTGGAGGAGGGGGTTGAGTTTCCTGGTGTAGCCATTTGAAGCGGAACCAAAATGTGTCTTCTTTTCTGGGATTGGTGGTTGGTATTTGAAGTCATGGTGGCTACCAGGCTATACTCTCTCGTCGGTTCTTTCCCTTTTTTTCTGAATGACATTGTTTTGGAGATCATGTCTCTTCCAAGTTTTGATCGACCCTCTCGAAAAGCACAGGAGAATGAAATCACGGACGAGACGATCTTTTGGGCTGTTACGCGAACTTGATGGCTTGATGATAAATGAGGATGACATTGTAGCATAGCGCGGCTTGACGTTGATGATTTACGATGAAAAGTATGTATATGCTATGACGATCACTACATAAATTTAGGTATGTGTTTATGATACGGATTTGGGATGATGGAGTTTTTAGCTACACTACGTTCGCGGCAAAGAAGCATGGGTTGTCATGTGTTTTCTTTGCGTTTTCTTTGCTTTATACACACATCTCATCGTCTTGTTCGTGCCGGGGAGAGTAGATACTAGAGAACCATACACACGGCACGCAGCTGAGCTTTGAACATAGACAACGGAACCGAGACAGGAAATGCAGACGCCATTTCCCATCACTCATACGGAGTACATGATATTGATTCCCATCAAGGGCTGCCACCACTCGGCCTCCCTGGCAAGGTGTGTGGCACTGGCAAGACATCTGTCGTACCGTGCTAGATTGGGTAATCGAGCCCTTCTGCTTCGAATGGACGCGATTTCGGCAACACGAGCGTTGTTTCTAAAAGTTGCATTCGGAGCCCTCGCATGAATGTCCAATATGCGCCGTCCAGCATACCTACGTAACCACTGGCCCTCCTAGGACAAAGCCCAGATCTGATTCCGTTATTCTTTTTGGGTATATGATGCCGCTATGGTGTGGTATGTATGAACAGCTGCTTGATTCTTGCACCACCTTGCCTTTTGCGTCGCTTCTTCTCGCTTTGGGTTGCTGAAAGAGAATGCGGGTTCGCTCCCCGAGACATAAAAAGAAGGAAGGCATTCTAGAATTACAGACTGGAAAAATGAAGAATAAAGCAAAATAAAATGGCAAACAAGATGCCAACAGGATGCCGCTTGCAACCAAATTCTTGTCCCCACCCGCCCCAGTTGCCCACTGAGCCCATCGAGGCTCTAGCATCGCCCCTTGACCCCAAGACGCCTCAGCATCCACGATTCGACTCGTGCTTCCTTCAATCCCCATCCAAGTTCGCACTTTCTGGTTCATCTCATAGTCCCTTTCCAAGTCCTGAGACAGCTTCGTGGTTCCCGTTCTAACCCGTAGTCCCTTTCACTTCTGGCTCCAGCGCCTCATCCCTTCCAACACTGGTCCAGCTACGCGGATTCCGCTTCATCTCACAAACCCCCTTCTACAATCCCGAGAAATCTTCGGTAGTTCGCGTTCCAACTCGTGCGTCGTTATACCTGCCGCCAGTCCCCGCACAGCCTCGCCCGCGGTGTCTTGCAGCTCGCAATTGAACAACACCTCATTCCTGATACAGCTTCGGCATATTCATCCCCACCCTCCGCGCCGTCAACCGCACTCTCTCCTCCCCAGACATCTCCGCACCAGAGTTATACCGCTCCACAAGCATGACGTACATCCTCTGCGAGCGTAGATATGCGACTAGTTGCTCAGCATGCGCGGGGGTCTGGTCCGCGGGCGAGGACCGCGAGAGGGACGCGCGCAGGTGGCTGTGTAGGTGGGAGCGGGGGGAGGCGAGGATCGGACGGGGGGGAAGTTCGCGGAGGAGGGAGCGGTAGAGGGAGCGTAGGCGGGCTGTTTGAGCCATTTTGAAGGATAAGTGGCCTTGATCTGTTGTTTGGGTGTCGGTTCTGGGGGGTAGGTTGAGGTTATGTTCTTTTCGGTTCTTCTTTTCGTTCGAGGAGATGCGCTGGGGTTGGAGTGATGGAGGTGACAGTCGGGTCGATTTTGTGTGCCGTTCTGTTCCGTACTGTGGGATGAGTGTGTGTCGATCGACTAGTAGCTAGCAAGTCTGTCTCTTGTTGTCTTTTTCCATTCGTGTTTTCTATGTCGGTCTTGAGGCGGATGTCGATTTTGAGGTTTCGCGCAGCCTTCGGGATTTAAGAGTGGGGCGGAGGTCGGCAAGTGGAGTTCTGGTTTGCGCACTGGGCAGAGCATGTACCTAGGTACATATGTGCATATGTATGTACATACCTATTAAAGAACAAAGTCCATTTGCTATGCCGTCTTCCACGCCTTACATCTTTGGTCCTTGAACATCATAAGAACAAGAATAACTACTCCCCAATTTTCAGCACCTCCTGCACAGCTTTCAAAACACGCTCATGAACACCCAACGGTGCCGCCACAACGCCCTTATTCTTAGCCAGAGTCCTCCCAACACTAAAATCCAACCTCTTGCCATGGATATCCGTAACCTGCCCGCCCGATTCCCGCACAATCAGATCCCCCGCCGCGTGATCCCAGATCTTCTCCTGGTAGGTCGCCTTGACCGGCAGGCGCAGATAGATATCGCCTGCTCCGCGGGCAATGGACCCGTACTTGGCCTGGCTGTCCATACGGACACTAGGCTGCGTGATACCCAGCTTCTGCGCAATGGCAGCCTGATCACCATGAGCAGAGTGTCCCGCCTCGACAGACTCGCAAAAGGTGGCACTGGCGAGGCTGTCTATAACACGCATGCTCATCGGCTTGGCCTGCGAGGAGAGCGCCCCCGTTGTGAGGGGACGGCTATCCGCGCCCTTGTGCTGCACAGCCGAGAAGAGCACCCCACGAGGCTCTGAATTGGTCTTGCCGTCTTCTTCAGAGGTCTGCTTGGATCCCGTCTCGGCTGTGAGCCGCGCGGCATCGTCCACGGGGAGGTTGGGGCAGCCCAGCACGCCGACGCGTACCTCGCCGTCTACCAGGAGGCCCAGACAGACAGCGTACTGGCCGCCGCGAAGAAAGCCCTTGGTACCGTCTATGGGGTCAATGGTCCAGACGCGGCCCTCGGCACCGCCTGGGCTAGATCCCCGATCAATGAGATCCAGCATCGCGTCCACGTCCGGGATGGATCCCCCCAGAAACGCCTCCCCATCAGCATCATCGCCCTCGGCAGACGCGGCAGTGGTGGCATCAAGCTTGGTATTCTTGACGAGATCAAAGACAGTCTCGCGCAGGTGCGCATCTGCCCGCAACGGCGCGGCCTCTTCCTCAGCGATGATGGCATCTTGCGGGAAGTTGTGGCGCAGGGCGGCGATGATGAGCGCCTGAGCGCCAAAGTCTCCGACCGTCACGGGAGACTTGTCGTCCTTGTCTAGCGCGCCCTTGGCCTTTTCGTGGAAGACGCGCTGCGTGAGGATTGTGGCGCGCTGGACGGCGAGCTGCGCGACGCGGAGTTCGCGGGTGTAGCTCGGAGATGTCACCATCTTGGAGGCGGGGGCAGCGCGTGCGGTGTGCAGAGAAGGAGATGAAGGATGTGGGATGAGGAGTTGTCTGGAGAGCTGGCCGAAACGACACAGACGGGCAGCAAGAGGATGCGGAGTGAATGGCGCCAGCGTGAGGGATGAGCATTGAGGACGGGATCCCGGATGCGATGTTGTTGAGGAGGCGACGACGTCACTTGCGGTTTCGGAGTGGATGTCTGATATGCACGTGCATAAAAGATCGCACACAGTAAATGGCGCACCTTCGTAGGCTCGTAGCCACTATTTTCGCGCTTCAGGCCTTACAATACTGTGTAAACGACTTTAGGTACCTCCGGGGGCCCTTCCGGGGGATGTTATTCGAACACCACTGTTATGATGCACCCATACCAATTCACATATTATGCTTGGCTGCATGTGAGTGTGATGTACGCCAAGATTTCACTACTTTGTCGTATCGATGTACTGTTTGACAATGCCAACCCGTTTATGCAATACTTGCGTGAAGAGACGTTTCCAGTGAACGTTTCCACGATCCGTTGCCCTTTCCTTTGCCTCACTTTCTTCCTGAGGGGTTGAAAAATCATCGTCATATTTCGAATTATACATGCAATTCCCTCGCTCATCAAAGGCAGCGCCCTGTACAAGTCCCTCACATGACAGCTTGGAACGATACGGCCTTCCAGTGTCCAAAGATAATAGTACAACATCTCTATACGCCAACCCCCCATCATGGAGCCTCCACCGCTCAAGACTACTTAATCTTCTTCGTCTTCAGCTTGATAGTCTCATCATTGATAAACACCCCCTTTCCCTTATACGGCTCCGGCGGCCTATGCAGCCGCACCTTCCCCGCAAACGACATGAGCTCCACCCGATCCATGCCCTCCATCAAAATTCTCGTCGGGGACGGCGCCGACACCTTCACGCCCTTCGGTATGCCCTCCTCAATCGGATGACTGAACCCCAGCTTCAGGCACAGGAACATCTGCCCGGGGTATTTTTCTTTCAGAGGGCGCGCCTCCACGGTGGCTCGGTAGCCGACGCCGACGAGGCGCACGATAGCGTTGTGGCCTTCTGATACTCCTGTTACGCAGTTGTTGAGGTAGGACCATGAAGTTCCTACAGCAAGAAAAAAAAGGTGTCAGTTATGATGGTGTCGCCAGTGTCCACAGACGTTATTTAGTTCCCTTGTTTCTACTCTTCTCGCTTCTTCGACTGTCCTCGAAGGGGTGACGTAGAAGACAGTAAACCCGAGTATCGCTGGAAACAGAGTGTTCGCTTCCTCAAGGCCATAGCAAAAGGAGAAAAAAACATACCCCACATCATCTTCTGCTCCCTATCCTCCGGACTCTCAACATGCAACAGCAGCGTATTATTCTCAGTGTTCTTCTCCAAGCTCATATACTCTGGAACATCCAGTAGCAATTGTCCTATAGGTCACACAAACAGAATGCGCCCAGGTCTCCAAGTCAGCACGTCTCCAGCGATCAAATAATCTATTCCGTATTTCCATATCAACCGCCTCGCAAGAGGAGCCCTCAAGACTTGTCGCTCAAATCCCGCCGGCGCACTTGCACGCACTGTGAAGAACTGGCAGACTCACCCAACGGGCCTTTCAAGGAAATGGTCTTCTTCAAAACAGGTTTGTACGAAGTCTTGACTCGAATCGTCTTCAATTCGCTTATTGATAATTCGACGCCCGGTGGAATCGCAATCGGCGTTCGTCCGAGCTTCGAAGATCGCTGTGTCGTCGTGGAGAATTGTCGGGGAGGGAGCGTCTGTCGTTGCCACGCTGGTAGGAGAAACCCGGGTAGGTTTGATCCCAGTGATGGGCGCAGGGCATGGCCTACCGGCCCGCTGCGGCTGGGAACAAGTTTTGAGGCCATTGAGTCCAGTCCCTGCAAAGGCAATGGATGAGGACTTGTGAGGTGCCAAGTATCGTAGGTATGTTTGGGAGTTCCGTTCCAACTTTTTGGGCGCTTAGTCACGCAATCACGTGCACTCCGCGCCAATACCTCACTTGGGTCATCAAAATGCAATCAAGCAACAGGCGTCCTACGTGTGATTTGAATGGAGCGTCCTTGATGGAATGGTGTGGGAAATCCTGGAAATCTGTTTGAATATAGCAAATAATAATTCAAGTTGCACATGATCATTCCTATCCAAAGGGCAGTACTTCAACGCGGCAAAATCGTTCACTAGTTATAAAAGTTGCATGAAAAGATTATTTACAACCTCTGTCAACCTCCTTATGAATCGAATGCAGCTATTGAAACCCAATCAAAATTTGACCTCCATGCCGCCACGCTCAACTAGGCGACACATTGGCCAAATGCAAACGTATACCTCAGACCCCCTTACTCCAAAGGTTCCTCAGCAGGGAGTTCCTCTTCGTACTCCTCTTCCTCCTCGTCAATACCAGCATCCTGGTACTGCTGATATTCGGAGACAAGATCGTTCATGTTGGACTCAGCCTCAGTGAATTCCATCTCGTCCATACCCTCACCAGTGTACCAATGCAAGAAAGCCTTGCGACGGAACATGGCAGTGAATTGTTCACCAACACGCTTGAAGAGCTCCTGGATCGAGGTGGAGTTGCCGATAAAGGTGGAAGACATCTTGAGGCCACGGGGAGGAATGGCGCAGAGAGCAGTCTGGATGTTGTTGGGGATCCACTCAACAAAGTAGGACGAGTTCTTGTTCTGTACGCTAAGCATCTGGTCCTCAACCTCCTTCATGGCGCACTTGCCACGGCTGTGAGTCATGCCAGTTAGTACAAGTCTTCTATGAGTCTCAAAATTCTCGGGTGCACTCACAAGATGGCAGAGCATGTCAGGTAGCGACCGTTTCGGAAATCGGAAGCAGCCATCATGTTCTTAGGGTCAAACATTTGCTGAGTGAGCTCAGGAACGCTGACAGCGCGGAAGGAGTGAGCACCGCGGCTGGTCAGGGGAGCGAATCCGACCATGAAGAAGTGCAGACGAGGGAAAGGAACCATGTTGACGGCCAGCTTGCGCAGGTCAGAGTTCAGTTGACCGGGGAAACGCAGGCAGGTGGTGACGCCGGACATGACGGCGGAGACCAGGTAGTTCAGATCACCGTATGAGGGGTTGGACAGCTTGAGAGTACGCATGCAGATATCGTACAGAGCCTCGTTGTCGATACAGAAGGTCTCGTCCGAGTTCTCAACGAGCTGGTGGACAGAGAGCGTGGCATTGTAGGGCTCCACGACGGTGTCGGAGACCTTGGGGGAGGGAACGACGGAGAAGGTGGCCATCATTCGGTCGGGGAACTCCTCGCGGATCTTGGAGATCAACAAGGTTCCCATACCAGCACCGGTACCACCACCAAGAGAGTGGGTAATCTGGAAACCCTGAAGGCAGTCACAGCCCTCAGCCTCGCGACGGACAACGTCAAGGACCTGGTCTACCAGCTCGGCACCTTCAGTGTAGTGACCCTTGGCCCAGTTGTTTCCGGCACCAGACTGTCCGAAAACGAAGTTGTCGGGGCGGAAAAGCTGACCGAAAGGACCAGCACGAACGGCATCCATGGTACCGGGCTCGAGATCGACGAGGACGGCGCGAGGAACGTACTTGTTGCCAGAGGCCTATCGCACAGTTCAGCATGACCCAGGTTTCTCACATCTCATTGTGGGATATTCTCCAGACGACATGCAGCGGTGGATTGCATGTTGGTAGAGATTTGCTTTATCAATTTACATACCTCATTGAAGTAGACGCTCATGCGCTCGAGCTGCTGCTCCGAGGTACCATTGTACACACCATTGCTGTCGAGGCCGTGCTCGCCAGAGATGGTCTGCCAGAAAGCAGCACCAATTTGGTTACCCTGTCGAGAGGAATTGCATAAGTCTTCCGTCGTTTCCAAGCATTCGATGTCGATGAGAGTCATTACTTACGCACTGACCGGTCTGAAGGTGAACCTATTGGAGAGGGGTATTAGCAACGAAAAGAATAAGAAGCGACAGCCAGTGTGACAATCTTCACTACAACTGATTTGATCTCGATTTGCCTCTGCCATTGGCGGTTCATCGGGCGCGCAGGACGTGGTGGCATTTGCTCGGCGGGGTCTCAAATCAGGGGCTCAACGCGTCGAGGACTGAGGGGCCCGAAAGGTAAACAAAGCGACGACGGGATTGACTTACAATCTCACGCATTTTGGCGGGTTTGTGTCGAAGACAAAGGACGAAGTGACTGAGATTCGCGGGAGTCGAGGCGGTTCAGAAAGACTCTGAGAGCTAGGTCGAGCTTCACGATCCGGCAGAAGGTGTAGAGATTGGGAACAACGGAGGGCTAGCCAGGGGCTGGAGGTGGTTTGATTTTTGTTGGAGACAAATTGGGAAGCGATTCACCGCCAGACGTTGGCCCCTGTGGCTGGAGAGGAGGCACATTGCCGCGAGAGCAGGTGCGGAGCCTACTTTCGCTTGTTTACACCAATCAATGGCACCGTGCCTCGCTCAATGTGGAGAGGCTACATCTTGGGCAACCCCTTTGGCATTTGCAATGCCAACAACACGACGCGTCTGTGGCTTCGACTGACATGTGCAACGCCATGCAATGGCAAAGCAATTGAAAAGAAATGTCAGTGTCGTCTTCCCAGACACGTCTGTCGAGGATGTTCGAATCTGGTATCAAATATAGAGGCCGCGAACAGGCGTGACCCACCGGCAGAAAAGATGGACGTTTTATGTAGCGATCAGGGGCCGAGACCCCAAGTATACCAGCCAGGTACTGTCACCGTACTGTACATACATACTCCGTAGACATGTATGTATATGTACTCCGTATGTACATACGTAGATTTCTGGCCAAAGGAACGGCCTGAATCAAGGTGGGCAAGAGGGAATCATCATCATTTCATCGGCCCCCTCAGTATCGGGTGCTGCGCTCCTTTATATGTATACTATGTATTAAATTCTCAATGGGCCTTGACCACGCCGGCCGCATCAGCTTGTGCTGAGATCTTCTTCTTGTAAGCCTGCACATCACCATCAAACTTCTCAACCGTACCCTTATCGCACACCCACAACGACGTGCACACCAGCTGCAGCATCGTGACGTCGTGAGATACCATGAGAACGCCGCCCTGGAATGCCCTCAGCGCGTCTGCAAGCGCATCCATGGCTTCGATATCAAGATGATTGGACGGTTCGTCAAGCACCAGAATGTGAGGGTTCGTGAGGGCCAGGCATGCAAACGCCACTCTGGATTTCTGACCACCGGACAGCAATTCCATCTTCTGCAGACCAGTCGTACCCGTGATGCCAAAAGCTCCAAGCTGCCTTCTGTACTCTTCATCCTTTCGGCCAGGGTACGTCTTGGCCATGAAACTGACGGCGCTAACGGTCAAGTCCAGAGCGTCAACGTGGTGCTGTGCAAAAAAGCCAATGCGGAGTCGTGGATGAGCAGTGACGAGACCGGTCGTGACGTCCAACTTTCCGATGAGCAGCTTGAGAATCGTCGTTTTACCTGCACCGTTGGGACCGACGATGCCGATGCGGGAGTCCAGCTGAACGTCCAAGTCGATGTTACGTAACAAGGGTTGGTCTTTTGTGTAGCCAAAGGTGACTTCGGACATTTGGATGATGGGGGGTGAGAGCTTTTCCACCTCGGGAAATGTGAACTTGACGCTGTAGTCTGCTTCCGGCGGTGTGAGCACCGGCATCTTTTCCAGCTTCTTGATACGAGACTGCGCTTCGGAAGACTTGGCCGCATTGTATCGGAACTTGTCGATGAAAGCCTGCAGATGGGCTCTTTGCGCCATTTGGTTTTCGTATTCTTTCTTGGCAATCTTCTTCCTCTCCTCACGTGTCGCGTAGAAGGAGTCAAAGTTTGCGCCGCGGTAGTAATCTAGTCGCTCCGAGTGCTGGTGAATGATGTCTGTGGCAACCTCGTTCAGGAATGCTCGGTCGTGCGAGACGACAAGCACAGAGCTGGGGTACCCTTGCAGATATTGAGACAAGAATGTAATGGATGGTACATCCAACATGTTGGACGGTTCATCGAGCAAGAGCAAGTCGGGCTCGCAGAATAGAGCACGCGCAAGCGCCAGACGCATTCTCCAACCACCAGAGAACGTCTTGGTAGCGTTTTGTTGTTTTTCGGGTGAGAATCCAAGACCAGCAAGAATGCTTGCCGCTCTTGATTCTGCCTTGTCGGACTCCATCTCTGCCAACTTTGCTTGTATGTCTCCCAGTTTGCCATCCTTGGTTTCCTTTTCGAGATCAAGCTTCGCGGCATCGGCAGACGTGTCGGCGAGAGCAGTACGACGAGCGTCCAAATCTGCCAGCGCGGTAGTGAGTTGCTATAGTCTTCGTCAGTATGGTCTGTTGCTGAATGTTTTGTCTCCGGATCGTAGTTTGGCAGCACTCACCTCTTGTTCTTTGAGGAGAACCTTGCGCCAAACATCTGCGTCGAGCACAGCTTGAATAGCCGGAGTATCATCTCCAGTGAGCTGTATATAAGCCATCAGCACACGCTATTCATCGTTCAGTAAGGAATATCGAGCATATTCGTACCTCTTGTTCCACGTGCAGGATGGAAATGTGAGTGGGAATGGCGACTTCTCGCCTTGATAATGCTCGCAGTAATGTGGATTTACCGACACCATTGTTACCGACCAAACCATACCGATGACCGTACGCCAGCGTGAGCGTTGTATCCGTGAGAATTCTGGTTCCACCAATCGACACATCAATGTTATCCAGCTTAACATCTTTGGTTTTGTTGGTACCAGAACCGCCAATTTGCAGAGGGTTAACAGCCATGTAAAACTCCTCGTATGACTGCGTATCCTCTGGTAGATCGAGCAGTCGGGAGGCCTCGTATTCGACCGTCTTGAAAGTCTTCTTCTGTTGCTTGGCGGCGATTTTACGCTCGGCCTTCTCCAACTTCTTTCGATCGACCTTGGATTCGACTTTTCTAGCATTGGCAGACTCGAGGTCAACGCCACCACTCGCAACAGCCAAGGTGGATGACATGTTGCGCTGGGTGCTGACTTGGATAGTCTGATCCAGACGCTTCACCAGTGATGGCCCCGTCCTCTGGCCGCCGTTCGCTTGGGCATATTTGTCGACCCATTTCTCTACGAGCTGCTTGACTTTCTCTTCCACGCTGGAGTTGAAGTCGCCAGATGCTGAAAGCAGCAGCTCGGTAATGGCAGTGGCTGCCTCACTCAGCGGTGAAAGACCACTCGTTTCTTCTTCGTCGGACCATGCGGTCGATGCGTGTGTCAGGTAACCGACGGAGTAGTCCGATACGACAGGGTCGATATTGGGAAGCACAGCTCGAATATCGGCGTCCATTGTCGTTATGATGGGGTCTTGGTCGTGGAGAAGTACTCGCGCCCCGTAATAGAGCGAATACTCTGGGATCGGCTGCGCACTGTTCTGCACCCCCAGGATTGAGGCGAGCGGGTATCAGGGAGTTTGAATTGATCGGCGCAGTCTTATTCAAATTGCGATGCTGAAGTTCTGAACAACTCCGATTTTTGGCTGTAAATGTCCCCGCCTGGACGACGCAGCAATGGTGGGGTCTGTGGCGGCCCGTTTCGATCCGGATCAAGCAGAATCAGCCTACCTGGTAGCACTTGAACAGAGGAAGCGGCTGCTTTGTGTGAATGTTATTACAGTAAACCTGACTGAATTCGGTTTGCAAATGGTGAAGAAAATGGATGCCTTTGGAGGTATGAGTCACACTCTCTATACTCGACTTAGTGCATTGGAAGAGAACTACCTCCGTCCAGGTGTTCGATAACTTTAAAATGTCCAAGTGACTCGATACGTGCCAGAGTTGGAAGCTCCTGGAGGGGATGAGTAAGTCATACATGTTCCCAATCGGTGTACAATGACCTGTTTGTCTCAGCGTTTCTGCAAAATCCCCGTCTGGTGTTCTGTACGCCAGAGCCGCAGTAAGCTGGCAGTACCTAATGGAGTAGAACGTTGATACACCTCTCAAGTTGGTCTACCTACCCTACGCGCCGAAAACTTGAGTCACCCGAATCCCGGCCTTCACGACCAGCCAAACTCGCACCAATATACTGTAGCTCTACCATGAAACAATACTATTTCCGAAAAGTAATAAAGTTATGAAGTATGTACATGCAAAGGATACGAGGAATGACAAGGTTGGAAAAGAAAGAACCAAAGTAACATCTGCCCCATAATCTCGAGATCGTTACGGACGAGGCGTGTACGGCATAGTGATATACCAACAAAATTGTATATATGGCTCTCTGCTATAAAATAACAAGGAAAGGCATATCCTGCAGTTTTAGGGTATTTCGAAATGGCCTCAATCCAGAGTTGGCACCATGGAAATCGCGCCGAAGGCGCTTCAGTCACACTTCAGTGTATCGGAATTACGTATCGTCGAGTCGTTCATCTCTCTTTTAGAGTAGCTATGACCAATTCATTGCTCCGGCCGATGACTTGACTATCCCGCCATTGTACAATGTGGATGGATGAGCGTACTGACCGGTAACAAGTACATACTCCGTACATTGACTGCGATGAAGTGCCATCTTGTTGAGGATTGAGAATTGTACGACTCGACCAATGGCGTTGGACAATCAGCCCCACGAGCCGATGTAGCAGAAGCAGAAGCACGCTGACGGTCCATCGCGTCGTCTGATTGGAGCAAACGGAAGCATGGACCACACAATGCGAGCGATGACGTTGCAAGCTCAGCCCCCGCGGAAATTCTTCACCTGCAAGTTGCAACATGCTCCGTACGTACAAGCAACGAAACCCTAAACTCGGTGGCTCAGGAACCAAATCCGATGGAAAATGACATTAATGATTCTGGAACACATGTCGCCATACGCCAGCTACAAACCGCGGAAGCAGCGGGAAAGGGACCACACGACTTTCATGTGCCGGTAGCCATGGTCGGTCTGGGCCTCTGCCGCCCTCTCACCGACAATAGTAAGACTTTTCATTGAGTTCTGACGAACTATTGATGAGGCTGTGGGCTGCCGGTTTGCCGGCGCATCATGCGTATGTACACCGTACGAGCAGCGCTTATGAAGTCCAGGGGGGGTAGATTCGCTATCCAAGATCAAGATGCCACAGGTGCCACTCATAGAAGACAATGAAAATACTCGCCCAAAAAGCCGAAAAAGACGCTCAAAGTGGGTGAAATAGCAGGTTACAGGTACATCCACATACATATATGATAGATCTATGTATATAGCTGCATCTGTGTAATGTATGCCCATGCACACACACATGGAGGAGGGCACGTGGCATACCAGGGATATTCTACAGTTACCAGTTTGAAGCCAACGAAAAAGAAACCGGAAATAGAAAAGCACTGCACCGACAGCTCGGTCATTGGCGGGCTCCGAGAATTTAATTGCGCCACTGGCAGGCAGCGAGCTTACTCAGACGCCATGTCGCTTTTCTTTCTCACTTTGTTTCAGCTTTCCTTCTCGCCTTATCTGAGATCTCTAGCCTTTTATTAGATTGGAATTTCTTTGTTCCACAAAGGCCGTGTCAAATTTCGATGATCATCAAGTTACCTACCAGAGCTACATCGTGTTTATGTATGGAGTACACGTCTTAGCTGGGATCTTCAAACACGAGTACCTACCTATGGCCGGCGGGCCGCCCACAACAGAACGGGACTCTGCCGTCATACATACGTCAGCGAAGTCGTTCTGCCATATATGTATGTATACTGGTGACGTCCCTTGCTGGTAACTATTATCATCCTTGGACGTCCCGCTATGGAGACTCGAGAGTGGTTACATGTTACTCTTTCAACTGGGAGGTAGGAAAGTCCGGTAGGTGGAATTTGTACGTACGTATGTACATACAAACATGCATGGAGTACCTACCTCCTTAGGTACCTAACCTACCTTCGCGGGAGGCCGATGTTGTGTAGAAGCTTGTAGAATGCACGCCTAAGCTTGGTCAGGCCATGCCAGCTTGGGGGCGGCTGTAAGCTTGTAGGGCCTTTTTTCCTAAGGGACCCACTTTTTGCACAAGCTTGGACTGTCGATAAGCTTAGGAAGAGTACGCTCAAGCTTCTGGGCGACCACAAGCTTAAGGAAGGGTCGGCCCTTATGGAGCGACATTTTGTGAAAAGCTTGTAGGAATGCCATAAGCCTGTAGGCGCGTAGCATAAGTTTATCGTTTTCCTCTGAATAATCGGCAGCGGGCCGGTACCTGTCTACGGCGCTTATCCCCCCCCCGTTAGGAGACTTCAGCACTGTGAGCGCGCTGGAAGGACAGCCACCGAAAAGCTTGCGCTGCGAGCCAGCGGCACCACGACGCATCGCCCCCCTATTGTGAGCCTTCAGCGTTGCAAGTCCGCCGCTGGAAAGCAGCCAGTATCCAGTGTCAACAGAACAGGGAGCTTAATATAAGTTGGACCGGCAAGCGTGATGTAGACACTTGAATTCTCCATCAGTATGTATTTTAATGGCAAAGGCGTCAGTACCGTCTCACTGTGAAGTCGGCTGGTCCATGATGAATGGCAAGGTCTTACATGTTACGATTCCGAAGGCATCGCTGGTGAGGTGGAACATGACCAAGCTGGGCATGTACATTGTAGGTACCCGTGTTTTCAAACGACCATAGTTCTATCAATTGCGTAACGAATTTCCTCAATCTTTAGAGTAACGATAGTCGCTGACTAAATGTTCCTCTTAATGCTAAGTTATCCTGGATTAATTCTAGTTTATGATCCAAATGGGCGTGGGTAATTCAGTGCACTGTTTTCTTTGAGATGTCACCACTCAGACAATTGGGAAGCAATTTTCAAGTGACG
>SRQG01000322.1:0-32942 GCA_018360325.1 Claviceps aff. humidiphila group G2b | reverse complement strand
GGGAGTACTTTTAACCCGATGGGTCTGGCAGTGACCAATCAGTGACTCGAGCGTGCGACTTTTTTCTTCCGGAAAAAAAATTGCGTAACTTTCTGTCTGTATTTTTGTGGGGCCAAAAAGTGCAAAAGGCGTTATTTCAATGTAAGTTAGATAGCTCCGTAGTGCCTTACAGTTTACTACCTACATATGTATACGCATACCTACTATGTAATAAGGTACTTAGTGATAGTCCATGTGACTCCTCACCTGACCCTCGTCTTATCGATCCATCTCTTATCGCTCAATCACACTACATAATCACTTTTTTCTTCATTGTGGGGCCTACCTAGTCAAAGGGTTATACAGCCGGAAAAAAAGTTCGCTGAAGCAGCTAAAGACATCTGCCATTTCAAATTTGTGAGAATTTTCCCAACCTGATCTTGGTGTTAGTTCGGCACAGATGTACCGGCCGTAAAGTACTTTCGCACATCAGCTCTTGAGAACAACGTATTCACTTATCCCTGATTTCAAGACGAAGTTTTATTGCCGTGCGAAAGAAGAGAGCCCTGCTCGTCCTTCTTACCATCCCGCTCGGGAACGCGATCAAGCACAAGCCTACCATTGTCGCCAAAACGCGAAGACGCATTCCACTTCCGACTTCATTATAACTGTCCTCATCTAGCGAGCATTTCTCGTTCTCCTTCCTCAGAGCAGACTCAGGCCATTCAATGCCCATGCCGGCGAAAAGAAAGACGCCGGGCAAACTGGTTGCCCCGGTGGTCCAGTCGAGCGCCAAGGTGCCCACCAAGAACACTATTGATGAGACTCTGGCCTCTGTTGCTGGGGCCGATGCCATTCAAAGCTCGCAAATGGACATGATTGAGATATCATCCGACGCAGCCAGCGATGAGGAAGACATTTCGGATGCAGAGATGGAGGATGCAGGGGAAATGCCCAACGGCAGCATCGGCAAAAAGGAAATAGCCGCGGTCCATGTCAATGGCAAGTCTACCAAAGCTGACGAGGATGAGGCGGAGGACGAATCCCACAATGGAGAGATATCACCGTCGTTTGGGGAACTTTTGCGGGGAAACGACGCCATCGACGTACCAGCCCTGCTCCAGCAATCATCCCACTCGGGCAACTTGGCTACCCCGTCGGCTCGAACAGTCATCACGCCCCCATCCCATCAGTCGCTCACAACCGTTTTGACGCAAGCCCTTAAGACAGACGATACTGAGCTCCTCGAATCGTGCCTGCACACCACCGACCTCCCTACTATCAGAAACACAATAGAGCGGATAGACAGCTCTCTTGCCGGCAATCTGCTGAACAAACTGGCCGCACGCCTGCACCGTCGACCCGGCCGCGCCGGCAACCTCATGACCTGGGTACAATGGACTCTCATTTCTCACGGCGGCTCGCTCGCCTCCCAGCCAAAGGTCGTCCACAGCCTCAACGGCCTTCAAAAGGTCCTCGCCGAACGAGCCAAGGGTCTCAACAGCCTCCTCGCGCTCAAAGGCAAGCTTGATCTTCTCGAAAGTCAAATGGACCTTCGGCGCAAAATGCAGCGCTCCTCTGGCCTTCTCCGTCAGGGCGAAGCATCTGGCGAAGACGAAGACGAAGACGACGACGACGACATCATCTGGGTAGAAGGGGAGACCGACACCGCCAGCAGGAAAGACACCAATGGTTATACCGCCAAGCCCAAAAGAAGACGCAATCAGAAAATCTCGAAACACGACGATGACGACAGCGAAGAAGATGACGACGACGAAGAAGAGGAAGTGCACCTGCCCAACGCGATCGGCGACTCGCAGGACGAGGAGGAGGACTCGGATCCTCAAGAAGAGGACGACAGCGACGCAGCAGAGGAGCCACTTGACGAGAACGAAGTCGATCATGACGACGTAGATGAATCGTTGGGCGAAGACGAAGAGAGCGAGGTCGAGGCCGCGGCTCCGCCATCCAAGATACAGAAAGTGAGCAAGGCATTTTCCAAGAAAAGATGAAGCATTTGGCTGTTATAGCCCAGTCTAGGAGAGCATATAAATGGATTTTTGGCCCGAAAGGAGACATGGCCTTTCTTGTCAAACATTATATGAGGTGGGGAGAGAAATCTATGCATTGTAGGACATGAAAGCTAGGGTGTCAAACAGATGTCGTTGTCGTCCATCCTTTTTTTTTTTGGCTTTTACATGTGGCGTTGGCTTTTGTAGACGAGGGCGTTTTGCAAATGCATCATATTGGTGGATGTCCTTTGTCTTTTCTATTCTTGCTTTCGTGTATGCTATGATTGTTGCATAATTCTTGGAGACTTCATCTGCCTGGAGAGACTGGGAAGAAAGTGGAGGGTGATCAGCGGTGAATTTGTGAGGCGATCACGGTGAAATGCAAAACTGATGTTGTACTGTAGTCATGGGGTTTGTTCATCGCTTCTAAGTTCTGACACACCACTGACACCGTTGGTCTCGCAGGACCCAGCCGATGTTAACATATGAAGACCATGTACATTAGAGGCGCTGTTCTGGTGCAGGAAAGAATCAGTCCTCTGCCATCGTGATTAATTGTATATACACCAAGCAAGTCAAGCCCCGTTGATCCAAGCAGTGACTTTCAGTAGACAACATGAAGTTGAAGGCCTAAAATCATCGCTACGTTACCTTGGGTATCTACATACATATGTACCTGGTATGTACCTCCTGGACTTCCTGATCATGCTGAAGAAAAGTGGGGAAATGGCACAATTAGCAGCTCTTGCCCCGCGTCATCAATCCATTCATCTGACGTTTTACATTCGGATACTCCATGACTTATTATCCTGTGGTTCAAATTTTCCATGACATTAGTGTAAAACAGGCCCTGTCGCTTCTGGACTACCATCTCTGTTCTCCCGTCCATTGGCTTCTATCTATTCCCTCATTTCAACTAGTCTCACGTCGAGCGGCGCCTTGCTCAGCGTCGCAGTTGCATTCGACCCCCAGACTCGAAAACACCTTGGTGCTCACCAGAGCGAGACGGATCGAAGGAAAGTGGTCGACACGCCAATTGGTCCCAATTGTCTCCTGCCCTTTCGCGATATGGCGCCCGCCGATCTGTACGACGAAGATGATTTATATGACGGGGACGAATACGAAGACGAGGCGGAAGAGGGCCTGAGCGCGGAGGACAAGGCGGCGATGGAGAAAGGCACGGCGGACGTTAAGAAATCACTCGGGGCAAGTGCGAGCAAAGTTACCGTGGAACAGATTCAGGAGGCCCTTTGGCACTACTTCTACGATGTGGACAAGTCAGTGGCGTATCTGAGCAAAAAGTTCATTGCACCGCCGCCCCCTACAGCCACATCCAAAAAGGCCCCCGAGGGTAAGTTGAATGGATTCTGTTTTTCGCCTACTCTCGGCCTGTTTGTGAGACTGGATGGAGCGGATACTGGATTGCCGTTTTCCACGGACCTTGCTCGGCCCGAAGCGTTTCCTCTGCCACCACCACTACCGTCATCAGGACAAGCCCGCGGTCCTGGAAAGAGTCCGGTCACCAGCAGTTGCGTCGACTTCAGCGATATGCCGTGGCTGAACACTCCTCTGAATCGCCAGGCCTGTCTCGTTCCGCCCATTCGTCCCAAGGGTGGTCTACTAGGCGGAGGGGAAGGGGCACCACCGAAGATGTCCAAACTCCAAGCACTGGCCGCCGCGAGGAAGAAGAAGAACGACGAGAAGAAGGAGCAAACGAAGGCCTGCCCGGTCGAAACTGGAATCAAGCGACTGTCCCTATCTGATGGTGCCCATAAAGATCATGCCGAGACACCTACATATCCGTCAAAGAAGCTTCGCTGCAATGGGGAATCTTCACAAGCTCACGTGGCTCTGAGCAATCTGGCTTTAGATGACAAAGAGTCTCCATCTCTGTCTTCATTATCTCACAAAGGGCTCAAAGAGAATGGTGAAACTCTTGAGGATTCTCCTGACACCTCAATGGCCACTTCGAACAGTGACGTACATGGGTCGCCGGATCTCTCGTCACAGATCTCCAGTTCCAAGCCATCTACATTCGCCAAAGTTCTAGTCGGATCTGCTCCGGACAACCATCAAGCAAACAGGCCTGAGTTCTATGCTATGCCATACGCCTTTTCATCTTCCTTTGTGACCAATGCATTTTCTACGCCCAGTCCGGACGATGTTGTTTTAGCAGCACAGGCGAAAGGTTCGAATTTTGCAAGGACAAAATAATGAGGCTAATCCTAATACTTATTCAGCGGGCAAAAAGTCCACGCCTGCTCCCAAGGCAGCAGCAGCTGCTGCCACGAGTAAAAAGGTCACGAACGGCAACGCCGCGCCCCAGGACGCGGGTCTGGCGAATGGCGTTTCAAAGCTCAAAGTCAGCGACATACCGCCCCCCAAGAGCAAAGGATTGGATGTGGTCAAAGAATACGAGAGAAGCAATAGCAAAAAGAGCATCAGTTTTGTGGTGGTGGGTAAGTCATCAGAGTGTTGCCATTGCCGTCCTCGATCTTCCCCATTACGTCTTCTGACCCCGCTGTAGGACATGTCGACGCAGGAAAGAGCACGCTCATGGGGCGCCTTTTGCTGGAGCTCAAGTTCGTGCAAGAACGGACGGTCGATAAATACCGTAGACAAGCTGAAAAGGCTGGAAAACAATCTTTTGCTTTGGCTTGGGTAATGGACCAGAGGACCGAGGAAAGAGAACGCGGTGTCACAATCGACATTGCTACGAACCATTTTGAGACGCCAACTACGAAATTTACAATTTTGGACGCTCCAGGTCACCGAGATTTTGTGCCCAATATGATTGCAGGTGCCAGCCAAGCAGATTTCGCCATTCTCGTCATAGATGCGAATACGGGTGCATACGAAAAGGGCCTCAAAGGCCAGACAAAGGAGCATGTGTTGTTGCTACGCAGTCTTGGCGTGCAACGCTTGATTGTGGCTGTCAACAAGCTCGACATGGTTGGCTGGTCGCAAGAAAGGTTCGACGAGATATCTCAGCAAGTCTTGGGCTTCCTCACCGGACTTGGGTTTCAGAGTAAGCTCGTGAGCTTCATTCCAATCTCAGGTCTCAACGGGGACAACATTGCCACCAAGACGGAAGATGAGGCTGCTGCTTGGTACACTGGCTCAACTTTGATCGAGGCTCTGGAAGTGTCTGAACCCAGCACGTCTCGGGCTCTCACAAAGCCTTTCCGCATGTCAGTCTCGGAAGTGTTCCGAAGTCCACAACAAGGGACTACCACTCTCGCGGGACGAATCGATGCCGGGACCATCCAGATTGGCGATGCTGTGATCGTTCAACCTAGCGGAGAGTCGGCCTACATCAAGTCCATCATGGTGGATGCGGATTCCCAAGAATGGGCTGTCGCTGGACAGAGCGTCAGCATTGCGCTGACGGACATTGATCCCATTCACATCCGAGTTGGGGACATTCTCTGTGGTGCGGTCGATCCCATTCCTGTTGGGGACACGTTTACGATGCGAGCCATGGCATTTGAGCACCTGATGCCTATGCCCGTTGACTTGCACCGCGGACGCCTCCATGCCGCTGGGCAGATCCACTCCATTCCCGCCACGTTGGACAAAGCCACGGGTGAAGTCATCAAGAAGAAGCCCAAGGTAGTGCAACCAGGTGGCGTAGCCCGCGTCATGGTCAAGTTGGCGTCGAAAGTTCCTTTGGAAAAGGGTCAGAGGGTTGTTCTTCGAAGTGGAGGAGAGACCATTGCCGCGGGGCTACTAGAATAAGCATACTTGTCTGGGAGATTCGTCCCTTTTTTTTGGCTCTGGGAGACGATTGCTTTGCTCTTATGTGTGTTCCAGAGTTAGAGGATGCAAAGACATTGAAAGAAGGAGAGTATCTGAGATGGCACGTAGGTATCGGCGTTGTCTATCTATATCGAGCTACCGACACATGTATTTAGATCGAAGTATCGCGGGCAGCACGACGCTAGATGTCTTTTTCAAGGATAGAATTTGCCATGAAGACGCCGACGTGAACCATATATCACGCGTGTGGTCCTCCCAACAGACACTCTAAAGTGCTAAATTGCCAAGGGGCAGCTGAGATGAGTCAAAGGAACGCTTTCTTTGTGATGTAAGACGGCGTGTCCTCTTCCGTCTCTGCCACCTTCCGTAGAATTCTAGCACGCTCCAGCGCTGTGACCCACTGTGAGCGAGTCGCGGCTCTGTCATCACTGATCAGTGAAGCATGGGGGGAGGGAGCCGCGTTTGGACACCGTGGCGCCAATCACAGACTGCGACATGTCGGGCCCTGTGTGATTCTCCGACCTGACACTGTGCTTTCTTGATTACAGTGCCACAACGGGCAGCTAGGCGGCCACCCCGAGGGCCATCAATGGGTACTTAGGTACATACCTGTAGGAAGGGACAAAAACGGAAAGAGCCTAGAGGTCGGAAAGGCCTAGCGTGAATGGCATTGGCTTCGCCCCCCCTGTGCGCATGTAGCAGCAAGTTGCTACGGCCGGCAATGGCGTACAGTGCGACGGACGCGCCAGATCAAATACATACACCCTTGTCACGTGGAGCCAGCGTTGAGGCCAGGAACCTTGGTTGTGAAATCTGGCCTTTTGTACTCTTTTGGACACCTTGACCTTCTCTGCAAGGGAACCGCTTATTCATAAGTCGTCGCGCCATCCGTTCCCCAGCCCTGACTTCTTTCTTTTCCATTCCCAACTCCAGTCGATACCCCCTTCCACCATCTCTCGGTGAAGACGCATTGAGGACGACAAGATTCCTCGCTGCGTAGAGTGAACTCCTTATTTGTGATTTCTTTTCTTTTGAATTACGCAACCAGTCATTGTACTTCCGCGAGAGCTACCTTCTTGGAGCACCGCAACATCCTGACACACAGCCTACTTCGCAATGGCTCGGTCAAGGAGCACATTTGCCTTGGGCCTCGGGCTCTTGTGCTGGATCACGCTTCTTTTCTCGCCCTTGGCGTTTGTTAAGTCAGTTCAGGCTGATGAGGCGGACAACTATGGCACTGTCATTGGTATTGTAAGTTATGGACCTGAGAATCGCCATCCGCAATGCGCGGTGTCGTCCAATGCATTTGCTGCTGGCTGGCACAAGACAAGCTCTCCTGCAAAAACCGGCTGCGTACCATGGTTGGTGCAATTTTGCTGACAATTGAACTGTAGGATTTGGGTACTACCTACAGCTGTGTCGGTGTGATGCAGAAGGGCAAGGTCGAAATTCTCGTCAATGACCAGGGTAACCGAATTACTCCTTCATACGTCGCTTTCACCGATGATGAGCGTCTGGTTGGTGACTCGGCCAAGAATCAGGCCGCTGCCAACCCTACTCGAACCATTTATGATATCAAGTAAGTTGATGTCGAGATAAGCAAAAGACAAAAAGAAAAGAACTCTCCGAAGCTTGAGAAAGACGAATTCTAACATTCACCTAGGCGTCTTATTGGTCGCAAGTTCAGCGAGAAGGACGTCCAGAACGACATCAAGCACTTCCCCTACAAGGTTGCCTCCAAGGATGGCAAGCCCGTCGTCAAGGTGGAAGTGAGCGGATCGGAGAAGACTTTCACCCCCGAGGAGGTTTCTGCCATGGTCTTGGGCAAGATGAAGGAGGTCGCCGAGTCCTACTTGGGCAAGAAGGTCACCCACGCCGTTGTCACTGTCCCCGCCTACTTCAATGTGAGTCTCAGATACCCTGATAAAATGGTGTCGCATTTTTCATCGGCTTTGCTAACACACTCACAGGACAATCAACGTCAGGCTACCAAGGATGCCGGTGTTATTGCCGGTCTTAACGTTCTCCGAATCGTGAACGAGCCCACCGCCGCCGCCATCGCCTATGGTCTGGACAAGACCCAGGAGGAGCGACAGATCATTGTCTACGATCTTGGTGGTGGTACCTTTGATGTGTCACTTCTGTCCATTGACCAGGGTGTCTTTGAGGTTTTGGCGACCGCTGGTGACACCCATCTTGGAGGTGAGGACTTCGACCAGCGTGTCATCAACCACTTTGCCAAGACCTACAACAAGAAGAACGGCGTCGACATCACCAAGGACCTCAAGGCCATGGGCAAACTCAAGCGTGAGGCCGAGAAGGCGAAGCGTACTCTGTCCTCTCAGATGAGCACCCGTATCGAAATTGAGGCTTTCTTCGAGGGCAACGACTTCTCCGAGACCTTGACCCGCGCCAAGTTCGAGGAGCTGAACATTGACCTGTTCAAGAAGACCATCAAGCCTGTTGAACAGGTCCTCAAGGACGCCAACGTGAAGAAGACTGAGATTGACGACATCGTTCTTGTTGGTGGCTCCACTCGTATCCCCAAGGTTCAGGCACTCATCGAGGAGTACTTTGGTGGCAAGAAGGCGTCCAAGGGTATCAACCCCGATGAGGCTGTTGCCTTTGGTGCCGCCGTTCAGGCCGGTGTCCTTTCCGGAGAGGAGGGAACTGAGGAGATTGTCCTCATGGACGTCAACCCTTTGACTCTTGGTATCGAGACCACTGGTGGAGTCATGACCAAGCTGATCCCCCGTAACACCCCCATCCCCACTCGCAAGAGCCAGATCTTCTCCACCGCTGCTGATAACCAGCCCGTGGTCCTGATCCAGGTCTTTGAGGGTGAGCGATCTTTGACCAAGGACAACAACAACCTTGGCAAGTTCGAGCTCACTGGCATCCCACCCGCTCCCCGTGGTGTTCCCCAAATCGAAGTCTCCTTTGAGCTCGATGCCAACGGTATTCTCAAGGTTTCTGCTCACGACAAGGGCACTGGCAAGCAGGAGTCCATCACCATCACCAACGACAAGGGCCGTCTTACCCAGGAGGAAATTGACCGCATGGTCGCCGAGGCTGAGAAATTCGCCGAGGAGGACAAGGCCACTCGTGAGCGCATTGAGGCCCGTAACGCCCTCGAGAACTACACTTTCAACATCAAGAACCAGCTCAACGACGCCGATGGTCTTGGTGGCAAGATTGACGAGGAGGAGAAGGAGACGGTTAGTTATTCCTTCCTGCCATTGTTCCCACTTTTTAAGTTATTCTCTATTTCAGCAGCTGACTAACAATGTTGTATAGCTCACTGAGGCCATCAAGGAGACCACTGAGTGGCTTGACGAGAACGGTGCCGAGGCTTCTGCCGAGGACTTTGAGGAGCAGAGGGAGAAGCTGTCCAATGTCGCCTACCCCATTACCTCCAAGATGTACGCTGAGGCCGGAGGTGAAGGCGCGGCTAAGGAGGAGGGTGATTTCCACGACGAATTGTAAATGCATAGATACGTACGGCCCTAAAAAGATGGGCGGTGTTTTTTTAAAGACAAGAAATAATCATTGTTTAACTAGTAAAGACGGAGGCAAGGAAAGCTCTGGCTCGGTTGTTTTGCATGGAGCATGGATGGATATTACGATATATGGGAGGTTGAAAGTGGTCTGGGATGGAATGCAATGTGAAGTAGACTCGATGAATTCAGCAACACATATGAATCCTGTTTCAACGAGGGAAGGTCTGTTTACCGTAGGCCCCCGTGTTCTTACTGCATCCGCTTGGGTAAAATTTCGATATGGAAAATTCGATCTGGTAAGAGGAATTGAAGGTCAACAAAGAAAGCAGGGTCAACGAGCAGCTCCATTTCAGCTTGCTCCAGGCGTGCCATTATGCCTCGAATGTCGTCCTTTTTGGCACTGTCCCCTGCGATTCTTAAAGCTCTCGTGAAGGACGAGGCGGTTCCCAAATAATTGTAACGTTGCGCTTGGTAGGACTTAGTCTGAGATGTGTACCAGCTGATGAAAGGTTTCTGTTCCGCGGACATATGAAAGGTTAAGGAGTGGCACAGTCTCCGAATATAATATGGGTAAAGAAGCTCGCCGGCCACTATTGAAATCGCTCGTCTTTACTACCCCTGTTATTCCAACAGCCCAATCTCGATAATACAATGTCGGGGCGGCAGTCCCCGAAGACGAACACTCACCAGCTGTGCCAGCTGCGCGGTTCGTTTGCAGATGGCCAACACGCACACCCTTCTCTCCAACCTTCAACATGAACCTGAGCCGCAAAACACTCGCGACACACTCGTCTGGACTTGAAGATTAGCGGCACACTCTGTGCTCGCCGCGCAACTACGAACTTTTCGATGACGAAGACGTCGAATTCGTCCGTGGGAGGCAGCAGCAAGGGCGACAAAAAGAGGAAGCGGGGAACGAGAGATGCTTTGGCTCCGTCGCCGGAGCTTATGGCTTCGGCTGTGAGAAGTACTTCTGTTTCTCACGAGAATAAGTGTTATAAGAGGAGGAGGATGAGGCAGAAGGCCAAGAGAAGCAAGGATGGCGAGAACGGCGCTGGCCCATCGAGCAACGCCACATCATCGAAGGAAGTTGACAAGCCCGAAACCCAGGGGCAGAATTTCGAGACCAGCGATACTCAACCTTCCAAGAGAATAAAGAAAATGCTAGCCAAGGACATCGGCCAAATGATCCAATTACTTTCCCAAGAGAAAATACCAGGCTCCTGGGCAGACGCACCCGCTCTTCTGGCATGGCTGATTCTCGGCCACGAACGACTCGCCAAAGAATGCGGCATGATCGTTGCTGCCTCTTACCCCCCTCCTGAACCAGCTGCGCGGCTGACGGAACTTGTCCTCCGCCACATGCCCGATAGACTGGAAGCATTAAGTCCCGTAGAGAAAGCAAGCTACACGGCGCAACTGAACGAGCTGTGCTGCTCAAGCCGTCCATCAGTACAGGATCTCGGGACCGGCGATACTCAGCCTGTCAGGGAATGTAAAAACAACCTAGCCCAGGACATCGGCCTAATGATAGAATTACTTTCCCAAAAGAAAGTACCAGGCGCCTGGGCTGTCAAATCCTCCCTGGTGGCATGGCTGACCCTCGGCCACGAACGACTCACCAAAGAATGCGGCACCGATGCTGCTTCTTCCCACACTCCTGGCCCAGTTGCGCGGCTGGGGGACCTTGTCCGCCTCATGCCCGATAGAATGAACGCACTGAGTCCGTCAAAGAAAGCAAGCTATATGGCGCAGTTGAACAAGCTGTGCTGCTCAAGCCTTCTACCCAGTATGGACTATGAACAGCGCCTTTCCAAGATAATTGGCATCTTGTATATCGGGGAGGAAATTGATGCTGCGGCGAGGAATGAGTGGTCGAGACTGGAGCAGGTTCTGGGGCTGTGCTCCATGATTGCGGAGGCGATTGGGCCGCCGGATGAGGTAGTGGAGGCGGAGGTGAAGAATCGGTCGATTTTGGCGAGGAAGATGGATATTGCGTCTCTGAAGAAGCTGATGGCCGCTAAGATGCGGTGCGAGAGCTTGGGGTTGTAGATCTGAGGGGATTCTTGGGGGGCGGCATGACAGAGCGAGGGAGTGAGAAGCTCCCAATCTTGACTTCTGCTACAATATGTTATTCGCCTACGCCGGATGTTCCTTTGACAAGGGAAATATGTACTCCAATTGCTCTATTATGTAGCGTGAGGCCCTTTGTGCCCATACTAAACACGCCCGGACTGTTGAGGCGATGAGGAGAGATGTTCTTGTCTGCCTTACAGGGCCAGCAAGTTTCTTTTGCTCGAAGGGAGCAGGGTCTCTTGTATCTATCTTGCGGGTTTGCAATAATGAAGCAGAAACAGCAACAGCAACAGAAGAGGAAGAGGAAGAGGAAGAGGAAGAGGAGGAAGAAGAAGAAGAAGATGATGATGATGATGACGAAGACTTGTACTCTCGCGTATTTGCCCTATAGATTTGCTATGCCGTGTGTGTACTGGAGTCGGAACCTGTGACTGTTGGGGCGTCCGTGATGAAACCCAACGAGTCAACGACCCAATGATGCATATGATATGTATATCATTATCAAGACCAATCGAAAGAGAAATCTACTCCTCCAAGCCAACCAACCTCGCACTCAACTCCCACAGCCTCTCCTCCTCCTCCGCATCATACGTATGCGCCGCCGCATTCGCACTCAACGTAAATTTATCCTCCTCCCACGGCACCATCTCCGCGACGGCACAATGCGCAAGATACTTCCCCCCCTTCCCCTCCCACACATCCCCCACCGCCGCCCATACCGTCGTCGCAGCCCCCTGCTCCACGCTCATACAATGCAGCCGAATCTGCTCATCTTTGCTCATCCCACTCGTCAACTCCGCCGGTAGCGCAGCCGGCAAATCAGTCGCGATGCCCCCCGGATGGAGAGACATCGCGTGGACGCCGCGCGGGCCATACACACGATCAATGTAGTTGGCTGTCCAGATATTTGCCGTCTTGGACTGTGCATATGCAGTCCAGGTGCTGTACGCAGGAGACAGATTTTCGTCGCCACTGCGCTTCTCCATCCCGCCATCATTACCATCAAAGTTATAATCCTCCAACCGCACAGACATCTGCCGATGACCCGCCGACGAAACATTCACCACGCGCGAACAAAACATCCCCCCGGTCTCTTTGCTACTCTCCTCCATGACTGGCAAGAGCAGCCTCGTGAAGAGATAGTGCGCTAGGTGATTCACACCCCAATGGCGCTCGAAACCATCCCCCGTCTTGGCATACGGATAGGACAGCACGCCTGCATTGTTGATCAGCACGTTGAGGCGGGGGCTTCGTGTGAGGAACTCCTGTGCTGCGGCCCGCACGGAGGCCAGGCTGTCGAGGTTCATTTCGAGGACTTCTACTTTTCCGCGGGGGGGGCCTTTGCCGTCGTCTTCGCGGAGGAGGAGGGCTTTGATCGTGGAGGCCTTGTTGAGGTCCCGGGCTGTGAAGAAGATGTCGGCGCCGGTGCGGTGGAGGGCTCGGACGGTTTCGAGGCCGATGCCTGCGGTTCCGCCCGTGATAAGGATGACGCGGCCGGCCCAGGGGTTTGGGCTGCCGGTGTCGGTGGTGTCGGCGATGATCTGCTGGGCTGTTGGGCGGGCGTCGGATGGGCCGGCTGGGTGGGCGTATAGGGCCGCGTAGGGTTTGAAGGGATCGCGGGGGTATAGAGGACTGGATGGTGGCATATTGGGGTGGCAGGTGAGAAATGGGTAACAACTTTTTGGAGGTGATGTCGTTGGTATTGATGGTGATGGTGGTTATATTGGTGGTGATGATGTTGGTGCCATGGACCTGGATTGTATAAGACGACCAGGCCATTACGCGTTCTTATATACCGACGCCATGCCATTCCAGGCTCCGTCTCTTCCTTACATGCTTCTTCTTAGGTTGTATTCCCTTTGCAGATCTGCCACCGGCATGCACGGTATGTACGTACATGCCCTGCAGCACATCCATGTCCATTGTGCCGCCATCAAACTATCGGTTACACGTGTCGTTACTCGTGACTCGTAACTAGTATCATGTTCGTATGTTGTGGAACACGCATGTGCTGCCTGCATGAATGCAAAGGACCGATCAACAATGGCATTGTTAGTAGACGCCGTTTCTACTTCTCGTAAACGTCTCTGCTTGGCACGTAGCCAAACTTGATTATTAATCATTAATAGAGGAACGGACCTTTGCTGGAACTTGATCCGCTACGAATAACAGCCACCTAGACATGATGGAACGAGCAAACACCAGTCACAAACGTATGAAAAGAAAAGAAAAAAAAAGTAAAGGAATAGCTTCAATAGATAAAGGAAAATGAATAATCGAAAACTCGCTTAATGCAAACCACTTTCTCCCGTGGCAGCCATGTACTTTTGACAGTTGACCAGAATTTTGACCTGGCTGCTTACTTCCCCCATGCGATTGAGCACCTTCTTGTTTCCATCAGCAAAGGTCAAGATGGAGTACGGGATGCCTGTGTCGGCGCAAAACTCCTTGACCATGTCCTGCACTTTTCGCAAGTTGTGTCGAGGAACGCGAGGGAACAGGTGGTGGACGGCCTGGAATTGCAAACCGCCGTGGTAAAAGTCGAGCCAGGCAGGGCAGTCCACGTCCATGGTAGTACGCAGTTGGCGTTGCGGGAACGACTCTTCCTCGCCCAGGTCCGATGTGGACATGCCCCAGTGCGACAGGGTAATTTGAACGTGTAGTGGCATCGTCACAATGTGCGATACCAACACGAATGCAACGCGGAGCGTCCATGTAGGCAGCGTGCGCCACAGGAGGACATAGCCGAACAGGAACCAGTAGCACGCCATGAACCCAATTTCGGTTGGGCGAATCCACCATGCCTTGCTGCTTCCCAAGGAGGACGACTTCTTGGAGAGGACGTGGAGCCACGAAAGCAGGTACAGGTTGAAACGAGCGATGCCCATGACGGGGTAGTAGATGTACTTTTGGTACGGAACAACCACTTCGGCGACCTTGTCCCACACAAAGGTGAATTGGTAATACGTGGAGCGAAGAGACTTGAAAAATGACGGGCAGGTGGCAAAGAGAGGCAAATTTTGAATATCGGGGTCATGTTCCTATAAAGTTGAACCGTCAGTGTATGCCCACACACGAGTCTTCTTGCACAAGGTGCACAAAACTGAGGGTTGCCACGAGCTTACCGGTTGGTTTGTAACGAGATGATGGACGTTATGACTACTTTTCCACCATCCCATGGACAGACCACAGCAAAAGTCGGCGATGAAGAGACCAATCAGTGTGTCCACGGTGAAATTGGCGGTGATTGCACGGTGTCCAGCATCATGAGCCGTGAACATGATTTGGTGCTGTCATGGTTGGTTCGGTCAGTACGGCTCTGTAAAGATGAAGAAGAATATGGGGGACGAACCCAGAATAAGCCGAGGAACATAGCTGAAGTCATGTACCATTCGGCACGCAGAGCTACGACAAACCCGGCAAACAACGTGGTATATCGAGCCATCTCTTTGCCGTACTCAATGTACGGGCACTGGTAAAGTCCGGCATCCTGGACACGCTTATGCAGTTGCCGATATTTGCTTGCAATGTCTTGTTGCACGGCTGAGTCGACCGACGGGTATTCCCTCGTGTCAACGTTCTTGCCCTCCTGAATCGCCCATTCGGTCCATTCCTCTGGATTCAAGGCGAGCTGGGGACATTTGCCAGCAGAGCCAGCAGTGTCCATCTTGTCCTCGTAGACAGAAGAGATGGAGGCAGTGTCGTCTGCTGCTGAGTAGCCGACCCTGGCACGAGGGGCGCCGCCTTGCTCGGGGCTTGACGACAGATGACGGCCGCTTACGTGTTCGGGTTCAGGTGAGCCAGTCTCCGACCGGTAGGATGCAGCACTGCCGTAGCCCTCGTCGACAGATTCTTTCTCTTTTTCCATTTCGAGATCGGAGTCGTCCGGCGTTATCTCCGATTGGGCTCTGGCATGGAAGATGCCGCCCCGAATGGGGGGTGTTCTGTTGGTCCAGGGACCTGGTGGCTTCCGTCCGATTCGGAATGCCTTCATGGTGCGAAGCGTTTTCTCAGAGTGGTACCTAGAAAATGCCTGTGTCAGCGCCCGAGTACACTCAAAATTGCCTGCGCAAGATAGCGCCGAATGATGTTGCTGCCAATCAAGTCCAGAATCTCTGATCTTGACGTGTTGGGTTCCCGCTTTGCACGCGCCATCACGCACACGCCAACATGCACACCCAGCATCATGGGTGGGACACGCCTGGCACCGCATAAAACACATCTTGCACCTCGCCCGTGAGGTTGCAACAAAGTCGCACAGGTGCCAAGGGCTAAGTGTCTTTCTTTCTCCTTTTTTTTTTCCTCGTGTTCTCGACTGGCTTTGTGGGTGGGTGAGGGCAGAAATTTCGGCTTGCCTCTCCTCAACTGGAATAAGAATGGAAAGGGAATATTTACGCTGTGATTTCGTCCGTGGCATCTCGGCCAATCATGTGCTCGATGGCGAGGCTCCCACCGGGGTGTTTTGCGAGCCATGAATTGAGACGAAGAACATAATCTTGAAAAATTACGATGGTGTTGCCATTGGCAATCAGCTCATCCACCATTGCCGGATCCAGAACCGCATCACGGCTCATTTTATCAACTGCAGCCATGATGAGTGGTGTATAAGAATGGCGATGCGCTCTTGATTGTATCGTGTAATATCTGATTCGGCCAGGCTGGCTCGTCGAGGGCAGGGTTGCTGGAAACGAGAATCGCCGAGTAGATCGAGTAGATCGAGTAAACCGAGGCCAATCGCGGCAGTGTCGTCGAGGTTTTCGAATATTGGTTGGGAAGAGCAGGTTCGACGGAACGAAGATGGAGGGCCAGATCAGAGATGCAATTCGTACACTGTTACCATGGCATTGGCAGGACTTCGAATAACACCAAGACGCTTTACCCCAATGCAAAGACTGTGATGATTGTTGGAAGTATTCAACAGTATATGCACAAACACACAATGCACCAGGAAAGAGGGCACACGGAACGGCCACAAAGAAATCTCTTTTAAGAAAAAGGTGATGGCCCAAAGACCCCCGTGCTGCAGTCTGCAGAGAAACATGGAATGACAAGGCACGGGTGTCCCTTCCAGGAATCCAGTCTGCTTGTCGGCCCACAATGTATCCACACGGCCCACGGAGGGCTCATGGATGATGGGCCCATGAAGCCTCCAGGGACCAGAAGTCCAGGGGTCTCCAAAGTCCAAATTCCAGGTGTCTCCAGGTGTCGAGTGGTGGCAGCCTACAGGGACTTGCTTCCACCCCCTTGTGTTTGGTGTCCCACACGAGGTACTTCGAGAATCGAGAATGCATTCAGATCGCAGTCTCTGCTATGTATCAATTGTAATTTGTGCCACGGCCAACGCAACTGGACTTTTGTTCACGCCGAACTCACCGCATGCAAAACTTAGCCCGCCTGCCACTTTCTCTTAGCTTAAATTATCCGATTCGCCCGCTTTGCCTTTTCGTGTCCTAGGCTCCTAACTTGCAAAGAGGGGGGTGTAGCCGAGAAAAAGCCAAGAGATTGGGGTCCCCTTTTCCTCGGCGTCTCCACCGTTTCTCATCGATAGAGTTCTCCTTCAGGGTCCCCCTCCGAGCATCTCTGACCACTCACATTCATCTGGTCCCTTTGCCGTCTGTCGCCCGCCACAAAACGCGTGTCGCCGACTCGCCTACCGTTTGCTGCGCCCACTTCTTGCTGCCTCATTTTGTCTCGCATGTACTCAGTACCTACGGAGTACAACTTGCTAATAATAACATAGAAAGCCTGTTTTTGGAACTTGAAAAAATGACGGAGAAACGAATCACCATGATTTTAACAAGCTCTTCGCGGCGCCGCAAAAGTTGAGTACATACGGAGCTCCCCTTGCATTTTTCCCCCCAGCGGAGTCGCCGAGGAGCGGCACGTTGTTGAGGAACAAGTCTCTGAACGTGGGTGCAGGAATGGCCCATGGGAATGAAACTGGGGGAAGGTGGACGGATAAACACCCTGCGGGCGCATGTGAGCACGTTTTGACGCGTTTTGATCCGCTGATCTGAGCCAACAACTGTATCATGTCGAGGAGGAAGCAGACAAATGGATTGGCTAGGTACTCCGTACAGCCTACATATGCCAATAACGCTATAGTACTATGTATGTACTCCGTACCTCTGTACCTCTGTACGAATATGCAACTGCTGACTCCTGAGAATGAGATGGGGCGCATCTGCAAACTTTCCCGTCCCGTTGCTTGCCGTTTCATTGCTGCATTCTCCCATTCATCGTCAGCTTTAATTACATGACAACATTTGACAACATTTGACTTTGGCGAGATTTGGGGAACGGCCCACGGGGTCCGGCCTCGCCATCTGGGATCTGTTCGGGAGGGTCCAGGACTCCGTCTCCAGAGCCAGGGTGCGATCCAGACAAAACAACACGTTTCTTATGTAGGTATGTACCTATACCTACAATCATATTGTACATACCTACCTAGGTACTTTGTGGATTGACTCCTCTATTTTAAAGACACACCGACCGGCCGGCGACGAGAGCATCGATCCCTGGTGGTGTCCCTGACTCCCTTGTGACGTTCGTGGCGCTTCCCAATGCTGCCAACTGAGCTTGTACGGTAGCCTTATGTTATCTTATGTACTCCGTACTTCGTACATAGGTACCTAGCCTCCACGCCACTATACGCCGCTGAGACACAAAGACCTCAATTTCAACCTTTGAGGCGCAGTCGTTTTTTCGCCGCAACCGGGACGACGCCCCCTTGCTCTTTTCGCCTCGGGCCCTCCTGGGTGGATGGGTGGTCACTGGTGCCAACTTCCAAGGGACATGAAGGAATATGCGAAGGAACTGCGAAGGAGCATGCTCAATCGAGTGGCACGATATCTCGTCAAATACCGGAATCTTTCTCCTGAGTCATGCATCCCGCATCCCCAGAATCACATGTACGCACGGAGTATGTATCTATTCGCCTCCAAATTTCGTAGCTTTACGGAGTAATCGTACGAATATGGACTCCTCACAGGCTACAGCCTACAGGCAGGTTATTCCGTAAAAGCAGGATCAGTCTAGTATATGTACATAAAAGAATTCAGTATTGCCACCTCGTCGCCGGGAGGTTGATGATGACACCAACTGACAATCTTGCCGCATAGCCCCATGCATCGACAGAAAGACTCAACAACAAAGGTTGAAGAAACAATCCAAAAAGAGTCCCAGCTCTGACAGCTGACAGTTGTTGTCCTTGTTTTTAGCGGCCCACTTGCCTTGCCCTGACTCCTGAGTCCTGACTCCCGACTCCTGAGGCCTCCTGCTTGCACATTGTTGTCAAGGCTCGAGACTCAAAACTCAAACGCCCAAAGGTCTAACCTAATGTTGATGTCTAGGGAATGCCACAACTTTCCCCGTGTAGGTAGTCATGTCAGCCGCCTTCCAACTTATTATGTGCCAAGGTCATCACTGAGTTCTCATCAGCGATTTGCAATCATCAGATAATATGACAGGACGGAGTAAGGAGTAGAGGCCCATTCAATTCTTTTTTATATAGCTACAGGGTAAACGCCTATGTGCTTTTGCGCCTGAGACACGATCTCGACTTCATCTTGCCTTATTAATAGGTACGTTGACTCCGTACAGACCTCATTAATCACAACAAGAGAGACATTTCACATGTAGGTCTTCTTCGCCAAACGCATGTCTTTGCCCGGACATAGCTGGAATTTAGATGCCAGCAAATTCCAAGTCAAACCGCGGCGGCACGTCCGAAGTTTGAGACGGGGCGCTCCAGGAATGTCCAAAGACGGTCTCGGATTGGCCACTCCTTGTAAAACGGATCCAACGGCTCTTCCCAAATGACGCAACCGACTTTCTCCGACCCCCCGTTGTAAATCAACCTCGACTTGCGACGCAAGGAAATCAGAAAGTTTCTGTATTTGCATAGTTTTTGTATACCCACGCCTCCTCGTCATGTCGGTGCGCAAAGCATCAGCCCCCGAAAAGCAAAGCACAATTCGAAGACGGTCCGGCCGCCTGTCCACGAGCGCACAGAAGAGCTCTTACTTTGAGGATCCGCACGATTCAGATGAGACCGAACCTGCCGCGAAGAAGCGGCGCAAAGCCACATCTAAGCGGGAAACAAAGTACGAGGAAGAGAGCGAAGACCGTTACGAAGAGTCAGCAGATGAGGCCCATCATGATGACGAACAGAACGAATATAATGATGGCAATCAGGAAGAGGAGGAGGGGGAGGAAGAGGACGACGCCCCTCGCAAGGTTGTAATCCTGCCCTTGGAGAAGCTGAGAGATACAGGCGGCGTGGACTATGCAGACCACAAAGTACACCGGAACACGTTACTTTTCCTCAAGGACCTCAAAGCGAACAACAGGAGAGCCTGGCTGAAATGTGAGCTTCTACTGTTTTGCGCGACGGACCCTCGCAGCTCGTCGTCCATATCCCGATACAGCATCCGGCGCTGACCTCGTGCAGCTCATGACGGCGAGTACAGACGCGCCCTCAAGGATTGGCAGACCTTTGTGGAAATAGCCACGCAGGCCGTCATTGACGTGGATGAGACTGTCCCGGAACTTCCTTTCAAGGATGTCTTTTTCCGCATCTATAGGGACATCCGGTTTAGTAAGATCAAGACGCCGTACAAGGTGAGAAGCAAGAAAAAACGTGCTGTTGATGTTGATCATGATGACATGATAGAGCTTCACGTACTTAAATCTATTTGCGCTCACAATTGTGACCATTGCTCCCACACTCGTATACACACATATACATTTACATACGCATGCATACATATACACAAATATACACACAACAAAAGTTCTAACCATATATATACATGTAATTAACTATCCGACAGCCTCACTTCTCAGCCGCCTGGTCCCGAACCGGCCGAAAAGGCCCCTACGCATGCTACTACATCCACTGCGAGCCCGGATCCTCCTTCATCGGCGGCGGCCTCTGGCAGCCCCAAGCAAGCTCCATAGCCAAGCTACGGCGCAGCATCGACCGACATCCCGACCGATGGCGCCGCACCCTCAATGAAGCGTCCTTCAAAAAGACGTTCTTCCCCAAGATCAAGGCCAGCGCGGGGCCGGACGCGGTCGTCAAGGCGTTTGCGGAGAGGAATAAGGAGAATGCTCTCAAGAAGCGGCCAATGGTTCGTACATGCATTAAACTCCTTGACATGTGTTATTTTGTGTTGCCGTTCCCCCATCCTGGTTTTCCACATCCAGCCGTAAATAAGTCTTCTTTCTCCCGGCTTCGAAGCTAATTGTATCGCGCAGGGCTACGAGATCACCCACCGGGATATTGAGCTGCTCAAGCTCCGCAACTTTACGATTGGAACCAAGATTGACGCGGACTTCTTCACAAAGGATGATGTGCAGGAGAGTCTTGCAGACTTGATACGAGGGTTGTGTGGATTTGTGAGTCTAGCAATGCGGTTCTTGCGAAAATAGGGGCCTTGTCTTGCTTCTCTGTGACTAACTGATGCGCAGGTGACGTTTTTAAACGGCATTGTCTTGCCCGACCCGGGGATGGGCGATGAGGATGATGATGATGATGATGATGATGGCAGCGGTGGTGACGAGGGCGCCGATGAGACCTAATTCTTGACCTTTGACATACATGATATTTGTTCTTACCAGCTGGTGTAGGGCGCAATTGTTCATTGATTTCAACCTGTTATTTTATTTCGTTCCTGGATAGAAGCTTTGCTGCATTACCCTCAATCACGGATGGTTTGATGTGTTACTGAGCCATGCTTAGTCCCTCGCAGCTGCCAGTTACGGGTTTTTGATCAGTACAATGTACTACATAGTTGCCAGCTAATCATGCAACAAGAGTCTGCAACTCAAGATTTGTGCAATCGAGCACACACAGGACTCGGACCGTGTATATAAGAAGTCGCCGACTGTCACACCCGAAATACCGAGTCACAACGACAACGGCCTTAGTGTTGCATTTGAACGACCCGTGCCGGACAGAGTACGGAGGGAGCCATGCACCACGTCACCACATCACCACAACAAAAAACCAATCTTTGGTATCATAATGCATCGTTTGTATACATTTCATATGCCAATAATCTTCATACAGGGTTGGGTATCTGGATTGTGGAATAGGAGCTCTCGGAGTAGAATACCTGATTCACTGCCGGCGTCCTTTGACATCAGAAACCTGAACGTATACTTTCGTGAAGGATATTCTAATTATTTGGTTGAAATATTCAATCATGTTCCCGGCCTGGCGGGTTTCCGAAGGGAAAATTACTCTTCTTCTCCGTCTCACTCCGTCTCTTTTTAGCTTTGTTTGTTTTCTCTCTTTATTTTTTTACTTTTCCGTGGTGCTCTTTCTTCAGTAGTATCGGCTGTGATGATGTTGTGACGTAACCTCATGACCGTATGGCACGCCTCGATATGTTGGCGTCTGCCCTTGACGGTGGTTCGGCACCGATCTGGGTCCATCATAGCCACTGTCTGTTGGGAGCGGTGCTGTCATGTTCCGTTGCGGTGGACGCATCATGGGCGTTGCCTCTCTCTGTGGTGGCATCGACCCTGGTGGACTCGTTATACTGCGAGGAGGCAGAGGAACACCAGAAGCATGGTATGTATCGAGCGGTTGATAGGGCATAGGGCCTGTGTTGGTCCGTCCCATGATAGGCGGCGCAGTAGCAGTGGAATCTACCGAACGTTTTGTGAGTAGTCTCGGATGGCCAGAATATTGCACCTTATCAGCACCCATAGGGGCAGGACCAGACGTAAATGATCGGAATGGGGCCCCCATGGATGAGTTACTCCTGGGTCCGAAACCAGGTCGGTCGTTTGGGATGGGCGGAGGAGGTTGTGAAGTACAAGTTGCCGGACGCATCGGCGGCGTCATACCACTGCCAAAGCTGACACCGGAAAGGCTAGGCGCTGATGATTGGGATTGTTGACCATAGCCCATACCTGCTGCATATGATACTAAAGGGACTCGAGAAGAAGTGCTCGACTTTGAGATTGTTGAACCCGCCGTGGTCGTCCGTTTTATCGGGTACCTGGCCCCGACGGAACCTGATTCGAGGGGTCCCGGAGAGCTTGGACGAGACATGTACGCAGGAAGAATACTCGTCGTCTTCTCATCCCGTCCTAAGGCGGGAGGCATGTGGGGAAGGCCATGTCCGGTTCCTCCTTGTAGATCAGGGAGTGTGGGAAGCGTAGCTATGCGGTTCAGACAAGACACTTTGTCGCCATATTTCTTGGCAAGCTCCAGTTCCGCCTTGTCTCTGTTAGCCTGACCTTTTGCCAGAGCTAGATTGACTTTAGTCGTTACGATACGAAGCAGCTTTTTGTTGACCTTTCTTTCGCAGTACGCCGCCAAGCCACCATCCGCTTGCGGAATCCAATGGAAGAGAAAAAAGATGTAGAACAATACAGCCATCAGAAGAAAAAGAGCAGAGAAAACCCACACCACAAAGGTGTAACACATGCCGGAAAGGATGACGGCCTGCCGATAGTCCTCCGAGGCAAGCGCCTTAATCTTGCCGAAGAAGCCTAAAATCGCGCCGTCTATACTGGTGGCGGTCGGTGCAAGTTTGACTTGATAAACAGATCGAAGTGTCAGAGCATTGACTACTTGGAGAGGTCCAGAGCAGAAGATGACACGGATCCATGCTGGTGAGGCAGTCAGTTGACAATCAAGTTAACGCAGCAAACATTGGAGGGCAACAAGGGTGCATTCTTACACTGGAAACTGAAGTACGTAAAAAGAGCTACGTATTCCGAACCCTTTTTACTCTTGGTGAGCTCCGCGAAGACCAGAAATCTTCTCCATCCCTGGCCTTGTCCCAGCCTAATCGATTCCCATCGAACAGCTAAGCTGTCGAGAAAGCACTCAGCGACGTTGTTTCGGCGCATGACGCGAATCGCTCTTATACCTTCGAAAGCAAGGTTCACAAACGAAAGCAGTATGCATACCGAGAAGATCCATTTCGAGATATCAAAAGGAATGGCTGGTTGAATCGCAGACGACCACCGGTTGAAGGCGAGTAGGTTCACGGCCGTAAAACTGTCGACGGCGTACACCGCGATAGACGTTATGAGCATGAACCACAGATAGACGTATGCAAATCCGGGGCCACACCCCTTGGCCTTGAAATCTTGCAGGTTGATGTAGTCCCATTTCTGGTCCGCAAAGTCGCGCGTCTGCTTCTTCCTATTACTTGCGCAACCCATGATGCGCGAATGTTAAAATTCTGAATGGCGCAGCCAGTCCATGCAGTATATATCCTGGAATATCTTATAGTGAAGTAGCGGATCGATGGGATAATCTCAGTGAGCCAGTAACCTGTTATTGCTGCTGAGTACGTGAATGGTGTCGTGAAGCGGACCTGCCGACAGCACCATTTGCTATGTGGCATGGATCGGAGAAAACACTGAGATGATGGAAACGGGAGGTTCTGGGAAAGAGGGGGCCAATCAGTACCGACTAGGCACCCATCGCCTTTGTTCAAAGAAGGCGGCCGAGCTTCGTTGCGTAGGTGTAGCGGATTATCGAGACAAATGTTGCACACGAAGCCAGGACGGTACAGTCACCGGATAGATGAAGCGAAGCACGGAGACCAGCGCAACCAGATATTGAAGATAGGAAGAAGAAAAGAAAGGTAGGTGTAAGTGGTGTACGGTGGTGCGAAGCCATTCGCCTCAGACAAGATATGTACCGAGCGAGCGGGATGGCGAGATGAGTGAATGACGGGATGGACTTGGCAACGAGCCGAAGCCGTCTGTAAAAGAGGCGCTGAGAAGGACTGGTAGCATAACTGCGGCCGAGTGCAGCAGAGATGCGAAATAAATGGAAGCAGAACTCAAAAGTGCGGCTATTGTCTACACAGGAATCAGGAATGCACAGCTGTAGCGGCTGGTGACAGCAAGACAATGGACGCGATGAAGGCGATTGGTGCGAAGGGCGCCGTGGTAAACACCACCGGCGCTTGACACGCTTGATGCCAATGGGTGGCTTTCAAAGGGCAGGTGGCGGGCGGGTGGCGGGCGGGACCAGCTGCGATCGCGCCTTCCCCAGGCTGTTTCGACTCTCGAGCCACGTTGACATCCATTTCTATTGGTTCACTCTAGACAATGCAAGGGGGCAATTGTTCTGAGACGATTGAGGCCTGCCCCAGTGCCCCAGGGGTTCCTGCCGTCCGGTCGGCCGGTCACAGCCCCGCCTTGCTATGAAGTCGTCCCGTTCCAACCAGACAGAGTAAAGTCTAGCCGCTCTCAAGAGTCTCCTCAAGAGTTGAGGCCGACGAGCTGCCTTGCAAGTTGCACGTACATACGGAGTATAGTACATAACAATAATGATCTACATGTAGATAAATAGGCTTGGTGACATTGCGCAAAAGTACGCGCGCCATACGCATCGGCCCAAGTGGCGACTTGCACCCAGCTAGGGTGCCTATCCCGTTTCGACACGCCATTTACAGGTGGCCATCAATTGTGCACATGGATCATCGATTCAAACGCATGCAATATATCTCACATTCAATATTGAATACATCCGGAGTACAGTACATGTAGGTACCCGCTGTCGCGTCCGTACCAAAATTTGTGATGTCATGCTGGGTGACAGTCAAAGAGCCCCGCAGGCTACGGAAACGGCTTAGCGTGGCCAATGCCAATTCAAGTTTGTTCCCTGAGTCATTGGTATACAACCTCCGTACATACGAAAATCGTCATCTGACAACTCGTTCAAACGTCTCCATTCCAGTTCTAAACCCCCGACTCGTTAAGCCCCTCCATCATTGAGCTTGCGCAAGATATTCACATGATGCGATAGCTGCCTCTTTGTCTGATCGACACCGAAAACCTCCCACCTCGCAAGTATCGTTCATACATGCCATCAGCTGCATGCGCAAACTAGTTCCCTCCCAAAATAAGCTTCCACACGGCTGCTCGACCTATTCGTCCCGCAAATCCTCCGAGCCAATCGCCAGAAATTCATACAGTTGAACGTTAAGTCGCATTGGGAAGAGAAGGGGTGAACATGGCCTACTCAGATCCACCACCGCCTCTTCTACTGACCAAAAGACTCTCTGTCTTCCTGAAGGCCAAACAAAACCCTCAGCTGCCGACCCTGCTCCTGACTACACCTCAAGGCAAGATCGTCGCGTATGCGAGCCCTCGGCCCGTCGCTATACTACGCACCCACGCCACCGTAGCAGCCTCTCTGGTGGCCATTCATACCTCCTCCTCAGTCGAGGTCTCCTCAGCCCTCCCCAGCTCTGGGAATTCAGATCGAAGCTCCAGCCCTCCCACCCCTGGGGCCGACGATGATGACGACGACAGCGGCAGTGAAGACGACGACACTCCAAAATCCCACGAAGAAAATTCTTCCAAAAAGTCAAATGCGCAGAAGAAAGCCGCTCTTTTGATTCCACCAGCCATCATTACCGTGCAACTCAGCGACGGAACAATCGTCATTCGTCGTTTGAAGTGCGGCCTACTCCTCGTCTGCGTTGGGCCCTCAGTTCAGAATCCTCAGCACGACGCAAAGTCTGATCAAAAAGATGTCAAATCGATCCAACAAGACACACAGCCCGATCAACAGGACGCCAGATCGATCCAACAAGACAGGAATGTCGTCGCACAAGACGAGCAACTTGATAAATCCGACGAGAACGCGAGTGACGACCCAACAGGCAGCCCCAGCGCAGCCAGCGCAGTCAGTGTGAGAAGCGCAGAAAGCCAGACCACAAGGAAGAGCGTGGACAGTGCGGGGCCCATTACCATCATCGCCATGAGGCGACGCGCCGCTGATTTGGCATATTGGCTTGACGAAAAGCTCGCGACGTTAAAAGTTCCGGAGGATGATTTCGGTAAAGGCAAACATGCGGTTCCTCCCCCGAAAGCTGTTTCATGATGAACAAGGGCGGGGTAAAGACGTTTAATCATGGATTTGACGACGAGTGAAGGAACCTCGATGTCAATGAAAGCATTTATGAGGGCGTTGGTGGGCATGAGCTTATGTGCGAAAATCTGCGTTTGGGATGCATTTCGGGAACTCTTCTTTCACGCGTTTTTCTTTTCGGCCACATATCTATTATATTGAGAGTGGAATTGTCTGGCCAGTTGGATGATATCATCTCTTCAATTTGTCGCGTCCCACCTCTCAATACCACTTGTAACGTGGATTGTTCTTTCTTACGCATATGTAACAAACACATGACAATGATGTGAATTTGTCAAGAACTAGCTCTCGGAAATAAACAACGAATAATCTACTGTTGGTGTCAAAAAGACCTATCCTTGACCACTGTGAAACGAAACTTCTCAGATTTTTTGGACTGCCGCTAGTCCGGCCAAGACTAGGTACCCCTGAACTACACTATGTACCTATGTATACACGCGCCCCCTACGTATACTTTGCCCATCCAAACCAAACCCGAATAAACGAGCATAGATACCGCAATTTATGAACCACAAGTCGCCCGCTGTGAGCACCGTACTGCAACATGGTATGGTGCTTCATAGGGCAGGGGATGAGTTGGTGGAGACCGTAACCTGAGGTGAGCCTCTGTGGAAAGCAAGAAACAAGAGAAGCGAGAAAAGGGGAGTCAAACCGAACATAGCAAAAGAAAAGTACAAGTGTAATGGTATGGCCTCTATAGATGTTGCCTACACGCCAAATACAGATACAAGTTTACAAATACATACGAAAACCGAAAGGCATCCCAGACCGAAACCAACATAGAGTAAAATGTAAGCCCAAAATCAGCACATAAACGCCTCCATGGATATACGCACCCAACCAAAAAGTTCCCAATAGCATGTCGAGAGAAGAAAACTAGACAAAAGACAAATGAAAAGAATCCTATGAGAAGCATGCATGCTGTCTGTCCCCAAATCAACCGCTAACTAATCCATACTCATCCGCATGATCCCATCATTGGTATCAGCCATCCCTTGAAGCCCTACCATCCCCATACCAGATTGCCGCCCAGGCGTCCCAGAAGAGTAAGTGACCGAGTTACCGCCACTCACACTCCCGGCATCGCTCAGTGCGCTGCTCCCTCCTCTTTCGCCCCCCGCGCTGCCGGCACGCGTACCCCACGGGATAGAGTCGCGCTGCAGGGGACTATGTGGGATCGGCGAGTTATGAACACTCATACCGGGGCTTACAGCTCGTCTCTTGAAACTCATCGGGTCGAAATCGTCATCTCGTCGTCTTTTATTGTTGAAGCGCCAGGAGTAGTCCGCGGCACTCGGTCCCTGTGCATTGGAGTCGTAGGAAAACTGTTTACACATTGTCACGAGAGTCAGCTTCAAGGGAAAGCTCTTCATCACTGTGCAGGAACGGCAAAGATAGCGGTTAGAGGGGGCTTACAGAACCCCTGGATAACCTTCCAGGTAAGGGAGAATCCATGATGGCGTCCTCGCTCAGACCAGAGGAGGACTCTAGGGGGAGGAATGCAAGAGGAGGTGGTGTTCTCAATGCACCCCCGACGCTACTTGATTCGGAGAATGCATCCCCCAGCATCTTGGGGTTCTTGAGGGCATATTGCTTGAACTGGCTCGGCGTTCCCGTGGACAAATCGCTCAAAACAGCCATGTCGTAGTCTTGGATGTCGTCAATGGTGTCGGTGTAAGTCAGATTCGGAGAGGATAATGCGCCGGTAGCTGTGACAGATTCGCTTGAAAGGGATGGTACGCGAGGCTTGCGCGTATCGATGCTCTCGCGCACCTGCTTCACCACTTCTGCTTCTCGGCGTGTCTCCGCTTCAGCCGGGGCGACCTCTTCGAAAAGCGCCGCGCGGATTCGGGCAAACGTCTTTGTCTTGGGCTGATCAAAACAGGAGATTAGAATACAATTGCCAGCATAAAAGTATTAAAAGAGACTACTATCAACAACCCAGACCTACCAAAAGATTCCTCTGACGCGTGACCGCTCGCCGAATGACTTTCCGGCTTCCATCTCCTCCGTGGCTATCGACATCACTCAATGATTTCACACTCTCGTCGCCATCAGCGGTAGTGATGTGTAATTGATTGGCTTGCCAGCTAATGCTTTCTCTCCGAGTATTTGAGGAGTTGCCGGACGGTGACTTGGTGATGGACGCAGCAGACACATTGAACCCCAGTCCCAGAGGACCACACATCTTCTTCGTGTATTGTTTCCGATATCGCTGTCGTTGCTGAAAATGCACCAGACTACCCATAGCAGGCGAGCCAAAGGGCCCAGCTTGTGGCAAGCTCGACGTGCTTCTGAACACTTGTGGAGTTATAACGTAGGGCTCCTCCGTATCCTCGTCCATGGCGTCGTCAAAGCCAGACGAACTCGATGAATCCGATCGCACTAGTTGCTGAGGCGTGCTCCCAAGAGAGCTGTTGATGTTGACCTTTTCGCGACTGTCCATTATTGACCACAATGACGAGGAGCTTTGCTGAGGAGCGCCAAACTCGGATCCACAGCGAGGCATGCTCATGGCTCGATTGTCAATGATCGGCGATGAGTCCGGAGACGACTCGGCCAGTGTTGAGTGATGTAGGCTGGTAGCTGCGCGAGAAAAACCCAAACCGCGCGAGAGACGGGGAATGATGTTGGCCGGGGAGGTATACGTATGCGAAGCATCGAGGTTCGGCGACAGAGGCGGTCTTCCATATGAATTCGAGGTAGTGGATGGAGGAGTAAATGGACGAGGCGGCATCTGGAGCGGCCATCCCTCAACCTGGGTATGCCGCGGTGTGGCCGGCGGCTGCGCGTCTCTGACATCGATATCGTCTTTCGATATTCTTCGCGAAGTCTCGGTAATTCGTGGTGATGAGGATATCTTGGACGGCGTTCCGCCGCCGTCAGATAGCGAGCGAGTCTTGTTGGCGCGGGGCGACATGTCGTGGATGAAGGGCCCGGATTGACCGTTGGCCATGACAGAAGCTTCGTCCATTGATGAATATCTCGACATTCTTCGCCTCGATTCCTGCTGGGATTACTTCTTGCTAATAATGGCCAATCGAGAATGAGCGATGGCTGGCCTAGACGAAGCTCGTTACCCAGACGCAGGATCCGAGAACCCTGGTCGGCAGCCGGTGCTCGAGGTAGATGGAGACGACGCGTTTTTACGTCATGTGTGTAGTTGCCAACACGGAGGTCTGACAACGGCTTATGAAGATCATCAAGGGGCGCGAAAGGACGCAACAGCCCAGACCCGTTTGGTAAGAGAATATTTAAGCCATTGAGGTGCGGGGAGCAGAAACACAGAATGAACACGATGGGGCGCGATGGAAGTCGAACGTTGCGACAAGACGCGTCTGTCCAGCCGCGGCTTTCCAGAATCTAATTGGCCGCTTGCACGCGGGATTACTACGGAGGATGGGAGGTTCCCTACCTCCCGGGAACCACTCGGGCTGCGCTCCACTTATCTAACAAAATGGACCATAAAGGACTGACGCCCGACCGTTAGCTGCATCATGGGGATCAGTGATCACTGATGGACGTCTGACTTTCTGTGGCGGCGGGGGCGGCTCCAGCGGCCAGCTTACAGGTAACCTCAGGTACATACATACAGGTAGCTAGGGCTGCAGCATCGTCGATCGCTGATAGCTTCATAGAAGCTTTCGATATTCCACCATTACCACTTTGGCTTTCCAGCTCGCGATCGCACCAGCTTCAGGTCTGAAATTCGAAGACGCTCAATGAGCTCTTTCAGCGCTACACAACGCATTCGGGCCTTCATACATTCTCTGCAGCCTTCTCCATCGCTCCTCAGATTTCCTATTTCAAAAACACACTCAGGTATATGACTCGCACGAAGAGACGCTACATGAATGCAGGTTGAAGTACGCAAACTGACATCAGATAGTACGGCTTCTAGCAACAATGGTGGCCAAAACGGACACGAGCGCGTACAAGCTCAATCACACAATGTAAGACGAAACAGAGCCGCAGTGCCTATACTGTGTTTCAACGGTTTGACTGGTGACAACTGACACTTCCCAGGATTCGAGTCAAGGATCCAAAGGCATCCGGTAAGTTTTCTGGCAACTACTTCCTGGAACTTCTCGCACCTGAGGGTATCAGAGCAAGATCGCTGACCAGCACGAATGAAAGTGAAATTCTACGAATTCCTCGGCATGTCACTTGTTTCAAAGCGAGCCTTTCCAGATAACAAGTTTGATCTCTACTTCTTGGGATACAACAGTCCCAAAGCAGTTTCTCATGGCAATTCACAAGCCAACCGGGAAGGCGTCATTGAGTTGACACACAACTACGGCACAGAAAATGACTCTTCTTTCACCGTTAATACTGGCAACAAAGAGCCGCACCGGGGATTTGGCCACACCTGCATCAGCGTCGATAATATTCAAGCTGCTTGCCAGCGCCTAGAAGATGCTGGATACAAGTTTCAGAAGAAGCTTACTGACGGCCGCATGAACAACATTGCCTTTGCTCTAGACCCTGACGGCTACTGGGTGGAGATCATTGGCCAGAAACCGGTTGAACAAACCGCAAACATTAAGGAAACCGATGTAGCCACGTACAAAATGGTAAGATCGCTCTCGTAATGCCGCAAATTAGTGCTCAACGGTTCGGTATGCTCATTGCATGTGGCTTGGTGAACTAACCATGCAGTCAGAATCACACCATGCTTCGAGTCAAGGATGCTGAGAAGTCCCTGAAGTTTTATCAAGAAGTCATGGGCATGACCCTTTTCCGAACCTCAGAGAATCAGTCCGCTGGATTCAACTTGTATTTTCTTGGCTACCCAGGGGAGCAGGGCCCGCCTAACGATGAAAAGACTGCTCATCGTGAGGGTCTGCTAGAACTCACTTGGAATTACGGTACAGAGAAGGATGAGAACTTCAAGTATCATAATGGAAACGACGAGCCTCAAGGCTTCGGCCACATCTGTAAGCCTTGTAGTCCAAAACACCGTTGCAATTTTTGGGTCGCCGTTCAAGCCATGGGTACTAATTGGTGGAATAGGCGTGAGTGTCGACGACGTCGAAGCTGCCTGCCAGCGCTTCGAGGACCTCGGCGTCAATTGGCGAAAGAGACTGACAGATGGACGCATGAAGAACATCGCTTTCATGCTTGATCCTGATGGATACTCGATTGAAGTCATCCCCAACGACAAGTACAGTGATAAGGTTCCAACTTAGACGTCGAGATTAACTAGATTAGAATGGAAGATGTACGTAGGGGACGATGCAGATAATGGCAAAGCCAAGATGACTAGATAGACAAATGGGAGGCATTGGGGCAACCACTTGGTGGGAAAGAGTGCAATGATGTTTGACAACGGGTCAATCTGATCAGCGCCACCACACGAGCGGTTACTTTGCATGACTTCTGAGCAGTTTGTAAGCCAGCCAGAGTTGACTCGTCAAATCAATGGTTCTTAGCACGTGAGAAGCTTACACGTAGTAGGTATGTCTATCACCTCGCTCCTACCACCAGTTCGCACTGGCTGCCAGGAGGTAGACCCCGGGCTGGATTAGCCAGCCCACCCCGCAAATGACAGATATAACCACGGAAGTTACGGAACGATGAAATTGAATCCCCTACCAGTAATACATACCTATGTAGGTATTGAGTCAAGGACTCAAGTCCACGTCCACACTGCGGCGACTGCAGGCATCCCCCGGAAGGGCCGGAGGACACCTGCGAACCGCCATAGAGGTACCATCCGCAAACCTCACCTTTCCAGCCCGACTCTCTCCAACCCGAAGCGAAGCGAGGCGAGGCGAGTCTTCCTTCGCCCCGAAGCGCAGCGTAGGGCCGCGAGTCGCGACGGAAGTAACTCGTGTACTAGATTATAGATACTAGGTTCGCCTATCTAGTGTAAATTATTATTACCTCGCTGCTACGGAGCACAATGCACATTGCACATGAATCATGATGCAATCTCAATACCTATAAAACCGCATCTCCCGAGTCCCTCGTCTCTCAGACCTACATATGCTCTTACCACTAACCACTACCTGACTTTACATCACGAAAGGTTTCACGAAGTTAAACCCCATCCAACTGTTCTATATACATACTCCGTATACAAGATGAAGTTCAGCACCGTCCTCGGCACCTTTGCCCTATCTACCCTTAAGGCATACAGTGCCTGTGCCAGCCCAGTTGGGCCTGAAGCTCAGTCGCTGGAAAGCCGGGGAACTGAGTACTGCTGTGTGCAAACGTGAGTTGCTGGCTTTTGCAATCTACCCACATATATCATGGATGGTATCAACAGGGAGTAGCCTCATGAGTTAGGTAGCCTTCAGGCCTGAAGCCGCTCTAATGGTGTCTACAGTCTGATCATGTTGTTTGCAAATTGTATATGTGATGGGGCTAACTAGTAACTACGAATCACAGAGAATTTGACATCGACCGACAAACTGGGGATCACGAAGACATTCAATTCCACCGGAACGCTGCATTTTTTCCCTATCCCGCGCCTGGGCTCAAAGCAGATGTCGCCAGTTCAGGTGATTGCAGAATCATCGTTACACAAACAAACACTCCGCCGAGCCGAGGCGGCTGCGCAGCGTGGACTTTTACAAACGAAGATTGTCCCTCCTCATACATGAAAGCTGGAGCCTGGGTGCTACCAGCGAAATCTTGCCAGGCCCATTTACATTAGTTCCGCCGGTTGGGGGGGGGGGGGGGGCCAAT
>SRQG01000321.1:0-33085 GCA_018360325.1 Claviceps aff. humidiphila group G2b | reverse complement strand
TACGATTTGTGCATCTTGGCAGTGCTCAATTAGGTATAGCCTCATTTTTGTGCAATAATCTAGTTTTCCAGCCCCGCGCTCCATGAAAAAAAAAGGGCATAAACGGGGCCTTGGCAATTCAATCTCAACCAAATGGTCCCCCAAGAGACCTACCTAATGTACTAGCTCGAAGGCATCTAACATGTTCAATACAGTGTCTTTGAAGTAGCCCTGGATTTCCAGCAGCAAGAGTTTGAAGTATACAACTCCATTCAAGCCAGACTTCAATGCCTGGTTTGCGAGAAACTTACCTAAACAAGCAGGTATTGTTTAGGTAGTTGATTGCAGTCCTAGGTAGCTCAGTTCAATTGCGTACATACTACCTATTGTAATCCAATCACAATCCGATCACATTTGGACTGAGCTAGGACTAGGTAGGTAGGTACGCTTGCAGTCCAATAGCAGTACTCACTCGCGGTCATATTAGGATCATCAATCTTCGACAGTATTGATACCGCAAACTCTATCGAATTTGTTGGTAAATTAGGTACATATGTACCTACCTTAGGTACCTAGGTACTATGTACCTACTGTGAATAGGCGGGCCACTCTGCATGTTGATTGGCTGTTTTGCTCGACGGGGCGGTGACCTTCCCTCCCAAATTGTCCCAATTGCCTGCACCCGAACCGTGAACGAGGCGATCGCAGAGAAGCTCCGTATGCGACTGGCAAGCAAGACTTTACAATTGCGGAAGAAACATCGAGCAGAACGCGGCTTCTGTACAATGTAGCGAGATGGCTCGGCCAATATCCACGTCGCAGGGCAGAGCTCGAGCGGAGAATGAAAGGCTTTTGCTGGTCCCCCGAAGCTTGCCGGCTACATTCGGCTCCCCGCGGGCGGCTCAGCGCGGCCGAGGCGCAGCTGACCAGCCAAACCCTTCTTCTCTTGAGATGTGCCCTTCTACTGTAGGCACTTATTATAGAACAGTCAATCTTTGTTCCATGGTCGCGTATTGCGGTCTCGAATATCCTGCGTTGCGATAGCCGTCATGCGTTCCATCAGTTCCATCAGAGCAACTCGCCGTCCATCGAGGCCGCTCCCTCGCTACCTCTCTACGTCTTCGCCCTCCACTATCAAAACGAATGCGCTCAAGTCAGTTCTTATTGCCAACCGCGGCGAGATTGCCATTCGAATCAATCGTACCGCCGAGCGCATGGGCATCCGCGCCACCACCGTCTACACCGATATCGACGCCGGCTCATGGCATGCTTCGACCGGCTTTCGAGCATTGGGGCTTGGCCCTGCCAACGGCTACCTCGACGGAGATAAGATGATTGCCCTGGCCAAGAAGCACGGCATCGAGGCCCTGCATCCTGGCTATGGGTTCTTGTCCGAGAACTCGCAGTTTGCTGCCAAATGCGAGAAGGAGGGCATTGTCTTTGTTGGACCCCCCGCGTCAGCCATGGCCGACATGGGGAACAAGGCGCGGAGCAAGGAAATCATGACGGCTGCCAACGTCCCCTGCGTACCTGGCTATCACGGCGCCGAACAAGGCGAGCAGGAACTGCTCCAACATGCCAAGGACATCATGTTCCCTGTGCTGCTGAAAAGCGTACGAGGCGGCGGCGGCAAAGGCATGCGAATCGTCATGGCGGAGAGAGAGTTCATGGCTCAACTAAAGAGTGCGCGGGCCGAGGCTCGCGCGTCGTTTGGGGAAGGTGGTGAGGTTATGCTCGTGGAGAAGTACATTGTCCGCCCACGCCACGTCGAGGTGCAGGTCTTTGCCGACAAGCATGGAAATACTGTTGCTCTGGGCGAGCGTGATTGCAGCGTTCAGAGAAGGCACCAGAAGGTACTGGAAGAGTCTCCCGCTCCTGATCTGGATGATGCTACGAGACGAGATCTGTGGAACAAAGCCCGCGAGGCAGCCTCGGCGGTCGGCTATGTCGGCGCTGGCACCGTCGAGTTCATCCTTGATAAGGACAGTGGCAACTTCTACTTTATGGAGATGAATACGCGACTGCAGGTCGAGCATCCCGTAACTGAGATGGTGACTGGTCTGGACTTGGTCGAGTGGCAGTTTCGCATTGCTGCTGGCGAAGAACTCCCTCTCTCACAGCTGCAGGTCGAGGAGCAAATGCAGAAGCTCGGCGCCGCTATCGAGGCACGTGTCTACGCGGAGAACCCCGAGAAGGGCTTCATGCCTGACTCGGGGAAACTCGCCCATGCTGTGCTTCCCGACTCCGTACTTGCTGACCCAGACGTCAGATTGGACTGGGGGTTCGGTTCCGGAAGCACCGTGTCAGAAGCCTATGATGGCATGATTGCCAAGCTGATCGTGCGAGGAGAAAACCGTGAGCAGGCCATCTCCAAGCTAGCAGCATCGTTGCGCGCATTCGAGATCGTCGGCGTCAGCACCAACATCGAGTTTCTCAAGCGTCTGTGCGACTCACCGGCCTTCATCCAAGGTGATGTGGAGACAGGCTTCATCGAGAAGTGGCGAGACGAGCTCTTTCGACCGAGACACATCAACGACGAGGTGTTTGCCCAAGCAGCCCTCGCCGTGTTTACCTCACAGATCAAGCACAGCCAGCCACATGGGCTGACACTCGGGTTCGGCGACGCAAGCTCGTCTGCTGAACGCAAGCTAACCTTGAAGGTGCTGGACGGATACAGTGACAAAGAGGGCGAGATTGTCCATGTCGCTATCACGCAAATCGGGCACAATCTGTATAATGTGTCCATTACACGCAACAAGGGACGTGGTGCAGCCACCGCAGCCGAAGTCGTCTTCGAGAATGTCGCCACAGAGCCCCAGACTCAAGGCGCGGTCGTGAAGCTGCAAACGTACTTCCCCTCTGAGAGAATCCTGTCGTCAGTCGTGCCGCAGACCCACGGAAACGAGACCAACATTACTGTATTTCAGCACGGTGTCAAGACGGACCTTGCGCTGCTGCCGCCAACATGGTATGAGAAGGCGCTGGGTCTCAAGGAGATTACTGCCTCGGTCGTCGCGCCCATGCCTTGCAAAGTTCTCAGGAATGAGGTGGTGGAGGGGCAGGAAGTCAAGAAGGGGGCTCCTTTGGTGGTGTAAGTCGATTGACGTTCAAGAGGCACAGAAATTGCGCAGAAGAGCCCTCTAGAGACTGACCATGTCTTTTTTTTTTAGAATTGAGTCGATGAAGATGGAAACAGTCATTCGATCGCCGCAGGACGGCGTTGTGAAGAAACTGGCGCATCAAGAAGGGGTACGTATTGTCATTTCCCTTATGCGATTTCCTGACACTTTTTTTTTTTTTAAAAAAAAACCCCTGGCACTAACACCACTATAGGACATCTGCAAAGCAGGCACGATTCTAGTTCTCTTTGAGGAGGACACAGTGAAAGAGGACGCATAATGGGTGTACATCGGCGTTGAACGGTAGTCTTTACTTGCATTGTACCTACGGCGGACAGGCATGTATTTCATAGCGCATGAATAATGACGTGTATTTGATTGAACACGATGCTGTATTGTTGTTATATATGTCTGTGTTTGTGTGTCTCTGCGTCCCCTGCCCTTCTTTTTTTTAGTTTTGTTCCTCTTTTTGGGGGACTCGCAGTAACATCATGACCCATATGATGCATAAAAGGGCAGTCATACAAAGAAAGAATGAAAATAGCCCCTTGAACAATGAGTAAGAGAAAAGAGAGTAAAGTGTTGGAGCATCAAAGATCAGGAGGTCTCAGCCTTCTCAGGTCATCCATCCGGAACCTCGAAAAGGGCCCCCCTGCCTTGATGCCATATGCGCGGAAGTGAGTGTTAAAAACCGAACAATGTTTAGCCTGTTTATGCTTATTCATCATCTGTTATTCGTGATTCTTTTTTGTCGTCGTCTGTTCTCCGTGATTCATGGACCTTCTTCATCCACGATCCATCATCGTGTAGCCATCTTGCTGTACTCGTCGGGAAGATATCTGCCCATTTTGGACTTCTTGGCCGCCTTTCTGATCTTCTTCCACCATCTCTGCAGGCGCTCTGCGTATTCAGGGTGCTTGGGCGGAGTGTAATGTGAAAAGCGTCTGAGGAGATTCTGCGTGTCAGGAAGGGTGTGTTAGCAAGAGTCGTAGACAAGGGATGGATGACTTTCTCAGAGAGCAAGGAAGACGGCAATAGTTAAAAGTTATTTTGGTTGATACAAAGGAAACAGGAGGTACGAGAGAATTTTTGTTGACCTGTAGAGAGGGAGATTGAGAATGAAGACAATGAGATTATGAGGTAGGGGACGGAGAATAGGGAACCATCAAGAAAAGAGCAAGAGAAACAAAGCATGGCGACAAACCTCCTTTATAGCTAAGGTGATGAAACCCAGCACAAACGCCACCCACGCCAACGTGCCCTTCGTATTCAGAAACTGATTCCCACCCCGAAACTCAACTGTCCCCGTACACCTTCCCGTCTTGGGATGCGGAAAGATGTTCTGGAAATTCCACAACACATAGCGGTTCCCCTGCATGTACATGTACAAATCCGTCTCCGAGGACAAGCCGCGTATCTCCGCCGCAACCTGCTTCAAGCTCCCGGTAGATTTACCCCAGAGGAGCGTCTCACGGAGACCCGAATCGACGCTCTGGCTGTTAAGCTTGCAGAACTGGTTGTCGCGGCGGGAGGGAGCCAACATGGAGGCAACAAAGTCCTCGTACACGACGGCAGCAAAGGCAATCTTCTTGAGAGAGCTGAGCTTGAACTTGTTCCGGAAGGATACGGGCGTGACATGGACGTGGCCACCGCAGGAAGGATCTCGCTGGGGATTAAAGTGCACGCGCATGGCTTCCCAGAAGTCGCTGAGGATACGGGACACGTGGAGGCTTGTGTCCAGGCGAGGGGAGACGACCTCCATGCAGACTGAAGCGAGAATCGTGTATTAGCATCCAAATAATTTGACTGAATGTGTCATTTACAAGTGTGCGTGTCCCCGCTATACGGAGAATTGAATTATAAGGAAGAACATCCAGCGAGGAGGAGTCTCGAGGATAGAGGAGGGAAGCGGAACATATTACGCACCGTACGGACGGGGCCTTTTGAGGGAACCGTCACGAGTGACAAACCACTTGCCGCCATAGTACTCGGGGTGTTTGCTATACCGCGAGCAGTCGTCGTGTACGGCATCGATTCCCCTATTCCGCAGCTTCTGCGCCAGCTGTCTGTACCAGTCGACATTGGAAAAGGACTCGCCGCCGCCATACGGCTTCCCAATACTCTCGATCTCGACGCCGAAGTTGTAGTGTCGCATGGAACAAGATCTAGGGTTGAGGAACATTGGAAGGGGGAAAAGGGAGGGTGGCAACTATTCAGGCCAAGTACTACTCTTTGTCTTCTTCTTTTTATCCTTCTCTGCGCCTGTCTAAAGTAAAGATGAGAAACGATGCAATGGCCTGATCGCTTTACACTCTGTCTTGGTCAGCCGTATCAAACACATGCACGAACACACGGGCACACAGGCATAGTGCTTATTAGTTTTTTTTTTTCAGCGCGTTCATGAAAAAAGCCCAAGAGAGAAGAAAAGGTAGGCATGAACAGGTTGGATCATGCGTGTGTCGACTGGGTTCTCGTTGGGCGCTTCTGCGTCGTTGTTACTCAAGGCTTCGGTGGCGAGCGCTGCGTATACTGTTGACTGCGCTGGCGCAATACATAGCTGCCCAAGAAAGAAACTTGGGGGAAAAAAACGTGGAACAGATAGAACATAGTCACAGAAACCTGTTCAAACAAGAACGGGGTTATGTGTGGTTGCAGCGCTGATACATACAGCCACGTCCTCTACGAATGGCCTATCAAGGACGGGCCATCGGGCAACGTGGTTGAGGCGCAGGGGTCGACCGTCGAACAGTATGTATGTATGTATGAATTGGCTCCCTTCTTTGGCCTTTACTTCGATCAGGCTGCATCTCTTCAGACAGATTATGTACTCATCTCCCAATTGTCTTTAGCTCGTGGCCGCACAGGAGACAGCAGTTTGCGCCGTGTCCTGCTTCAAAGGCCGTCCGAGGAACACGGGAATGCCAATGTCGGGCGATACGGAGTACGGTAATACCGATACCGGTACGGAGTACGGAGTAGAGGAAAGTTGGAAACTCACGTGGAGTCGGCGGTAAAAGGGAAAGCGAGGTTGCGGGAACGGCCCGCGGAGGATGCGACGAACGTCCCTTTTGGCGGTCCGGAGGCTCACTTCTAAGTTCTGGTCACGGACAGGGGGATGCAGCCAATCGCGTTGCAGATAAATGAGAAGTACATACTGGAATTGTCAGAGAGACAATTTGACAAGGAGCTTATCGCAACGAGCAAGCTGCGACGCCATTCCGACTGGGATCGCTGACGTGTGCACCATACAATGTGTTTACATCATTCCTTTGAAGGCCGAGGTCGAGTCTACCTATGCATCACAATTTCGAACACGCAGGGAACGCGATGAACGGTCCATCTGAATGTACATTAGGTAATGTAGATAAGTCTATGTCCTGGGATTCATTCTATCAAGTCGGCGAGGTATTTTACGCCACGGGACTTGAAATAACCTCGGACTGGTGGTGCCCGACGTGGCATCATGAAGGGGGCGAAGTGCACCGCGCTGTGAAGTTTCAACTTTCAAGTATGTACATACCTATTCAATATCTATGCACATTGCACACACCCCATGCATGATGCACATCCGCACGCCACCACGCCTTTGCACCGAATCAATCCAATGGAACCGACGGGACGGGTTACGGAGCTCTCACATTGTCCACTTGGCACTTCCCCAACGGCGGCGGCAACCAAGACGGCGAATCAACGCAAACACCACATAGCCACATCGCCACAGAAACGAAAAGAGACCAGAGAAACAAGGGCGCATCGAATACATGTGTAAACCAGCACATGAGGAAAAGACAAAAACAAAACAAAAAAAGAGACGAGAGCTAGAGCAAGAGAGACAAAGAAAATAAGCAAAAAAAAGCCGCAAAAGAACGAAGCAGATAGCACAACCACCGATGAAATCGCCAACCACACCGCCGGGCGAAGCCCCCAACGCAAAATACTACTTCGCCTACGGCAGCAACCTACACATGAAGCAAATGCACCGGCGATGCCCCAACAGCAAATACGTCGGCTTCGGGCGCCTCCCCAACTTCCGATGGCAGATCAACGAGCGAGGCTTCGCCAACGTCGTCGCCGCCGCGGGACACTGGGTCGACGGGCTAGTCTACGAGATTGACGACGGGGACGAATACAAGCTCGACATCAGCGAGGGTGTCTCCAAGGGCGCCTATGAGAAGATGCTCATGCCTGTGGTTGTGAGAATGGCGTGCTGTTCGCTGTACAGACGGCCTGTCTCGTGGGTCGTTGCCCGGGGAGGGCCCTCTGAGGCGAGGAATGAGGCACAGCATGTCCATTGGAAGAATAGGGCCGCTGGTGCCGCGGCGAGTACCTCTATGATGCGGCGGACGAGCAATGCGCTCGTGTACATCAGTCTGGATCATGTTCAGGACAGCGGACCGCGGGATGAGTATGTTGGGCGTATCAACCGCGGCTTGAAGGATGCTGTATCGCTGGGCATGGAAGAGGATTATATTCGTAATTGTATACGGCCGTTTGTGCCGGAGCTGGGGTCGAGGGCGCTGTGTCGAGTGCAGAGACCGGTGCGGGAGATGATGTGAATTTGATCTGATGGGTGCTAAGATCATGTCATTGGATGAAGAAAAGGTGCCTCATGTTTTTGGTTGTCTCAGTTTCGAAGTTCTATATGTAGGTAGATAATGCAACTCGGTCCCTCGGACCATCAAATTCAGGTACGTACGTAGGCGGGAGAAAATGGGGTCAAGTGAAAGACTATAAGTAGGTACCTAGGTAGTAGTATATTATTGTAACACGCTTAAATCCTGTTCGCTTTCCATTTTATCCCGAATCATTGTTCTTCCTGCGCCTCAAGTCCCCGAGCTCCAGAACATTTCGTGGCAAGCTCCGCAAATTAAATGGCCCATTCTTGTTCAGGGTAAGCATCAGAGAGAAGTGTCGTCAGTCAATCTACGCGCCGCCAAGTGGCTCGATACATTACCGCCAAAAAGACGACGAACAGCATCGGCCACATTGGGCTCACTTGGCGCTAGAAGACGACAACGTTGGCTCCATCGTCTTCGTAGTCACCGTTCCATTCCTCTTCCGAGTCTGAATTGTCGGTGCCAAAATCTTCCATGCTGTACTGCAATTCTCGTATTTTTTGGTTGTCAAATAAAATGCTCACCGTGGTGCACTTTCCATGTATAAAAGCTGGAGTTGCCGTCCTACTATTGTTCTTCGGTGAGTCATTAGTGGCGGAACTCTCGCGACCGTGGCGGCTCTCATCCCTGTTCCTATCATCGGACGTCTGGTCACGTTCATCATCATCGACTTCATCAACATCTTCATCATCGTCTTCGTCAACATCATCATGCTCGATCCCCGAGTCAAATTCATCATCATCAGTTTCTGGTTCCATGTAAAACGGCCTGTTGTGTTGTCGCTGGTGCGTGGCTCTAGTTAAATCGGACTCCGCATGAGAGGCCAATAGCTCCACGTTAGACGCCAGCCTGCTGCTGCGCCGCGAAGGCGAGACGCCAAGTTCCTGCGTCTGCTTCTCCTCCGACACCGTCTGCCGCAGCGCTGTGAAACAAGCAGGTGGCACAAAAGGCCGGAGGAATACGCGTTCCATCCTGTTGCGCCACGTGTAGCGCAAAATAGCACGCGCTTGCCAGGGAATGTCAATCATGGTTTTGATCGCCAGGTGCCGCAAATCTGGCAGGTCTGGGGCACTGTCAATGATGGACTGTAGGAAAATTTCTGCAGCCTCCACGGACCACTCCCGTATATTTTCGATGCTGAGGACTCTCAGGCTCGATGGCCACTGGGGAATCTGGCTAGGGAGCAACGCTTGCTCATACATGGGGTCCGCATCGTTGACACAGTCATGGTGGCGATAATACGACAAGTTCATACTGAGCTCCCTCAACTTCGGACATGTCTCATTCAGATCCGTCAGAAATGCCAGGTCAAGAGACTGATTGTGCATCAGAGTCAACGTTTGCATCTCGCTGCCATGAGTACGGAGAAAAGCGGCAAGGTCTTCCGACCTGACCTCCCAGCAATTGATGAGCTCCAGATGAAGCAAGTTCTTGGGTAATAATGGCAGAAGGCGATCGTTCATCACAGTCGAGGATTCAAACACGAGATGTTTCAATGCCCTCAGTTGCGAGATGGCGTTGGCTACAGACTCAATGACGACACCGTCTTCGAGGTACACCTGCTGCTCTGTCTCTTCAGACGTGATTCGCAGCTTCTTCAGCGACGGTACCTGAAAATTGATCAGACTAAGCCTGGTGAGTTGTGAAAAGGGCGTGGTTCGATGGATGGAGACGATTGTATCGATATCTTCAACAAAGCCGCCTAGAAACCTGCCACTCCATTCCCAGGTTTTCAAAACCGTCGGAAAGGGCTTATCATTGGTCGTCGACGTAGCCTGATCGGCTTCCAAGGCAGTAAAGACGTCTTCGGGATAGTGCCAGCGTATTATTTGATCGAGGTAACGGTACGGAGGCTGATCTAGCCCGGTGAAGATGATGAGTTCCTCGAGACGAGTGAGTGGGTGGATCAACTGAGACAAGACCCCGAGTGGGACGATCTGCGTGTTGATTTGTAGGGTCTCGATCTTGGCACGGTAATTGAACAGAGTCTCTGATTGAGGTCGATGGAGCAAGGCAGCGAGCCGCTTTGCCTTGGCTGGGCTTTTTATAGTAGGGCAGCGATAGAGGGCAGTCAGGGCAGGTTCCGTGAAGGCCTTGCAAGTGATAGCTGCATGCAAGAGCCAACGAGTTGAGCCCACCTCGGTTGATCCGTCCCGAGCAGCATGCAGGAAAATATCTACCCAACAATCGAACGACACCCTTGGGTCTCTCCAATCAGGGATCTTGGCAATTAGACTGTGATCAGGCTTGGATGGTGTGCGTGAAGTCGCGAGCTTGTGGCGTTTTGCAGTTTGCAGCCGAGACGCACGTTTCCGCTTCTGTCCACCATTGCGAAGTGTCCGACTGACGGTATGCCTGCTGCTTTTCGGCCTGGCGTCGCCAGCCTCTGTACGATTGATCACGGACGAAGTTTGGGTTGTATGCGTGCTCGTCCCGTGTTCGTTCGCTATGCGTGATGACCGACGGAGCGCAGCAGCGGCGTTCCCAAGAGAACTGTTTTCATACGTAGGCGGGGAAGGCGCATCGAGGAAATCGTTTTCATCTGATGAGTATTCGGTGTAGCTGAGCCTTTGACGCCTTTGTGGACGAGCCATGGCTGCGCGAGAGGCACGACTCGGATTACGACGATTGCGAGGCTTGCTGCGCTGGCGTGTGATGGCCATGACGGGCTCTGAGGATGGGAAAAGACGTTCAGAGTCGGGATTCGTGTGTTCATGGAAGGATTGCGACAATGTCAAAGGTAAAGTGATAGTCGATACGAGCGTTCGGGCAAAACTCAACCGTTTGCTGACGCGAGAAGGCACTGCACATGGACCTGGACTAGATGTAGCCGAAGTGCCGACAAAGGTGGGGACGATCAGCCAGATGATGGACAAATAGTGGTGTCGACCAGGCTATGCAGCAACACGGCGTATGTCATGTTGGGTCGTGAAGGAAAAGAGAACGCTGGTATGCCGACGTGTTGAGTTGCGTGTGCTGCGGCGTTGAGATAGCGTTCAGGATGAAGCTGGAGAAGTTGTTCATCAGGGGACGGGAAGGAGCGAGGGAGGGAGCGGAAGAGACGGAACGGGTGGGACCACAGAGGTGGGGTACGTACCTCACTGGATCATGGATGTGGCGCGGAGTGGCGCATAGCGTGGCGGGTACAGCGGCAATCAGCACTGAGCAGTGACAGCTCCCACAGTTGGCTGCGTCGTCTCTCATGCGTATGTACAATCGGGTAGGGGTCAAAATCCGGGGATCCATGCAGTCATATCCTGGTTGCCGGCTGACCACCGAACAAACGATGCGCAATTGACGGAACATCGATATATGATTACATGCACAGCCAGTGCGCACGTGGAAATTGCCAAAGTGCTCACCAGTGAACAAGAAGTGAGTCAGTGACAGGCTACAGCCAATTCACGGCCGGGCCTGCGTGGGCTGTTCACCCTAGGCTATTTCGGGCGTCTTGACCCACAATACGGAACCCGCCGCCGTCCCCTGCACTCGCATCTTCCTACGCGTCTTCGCGCCGCCATCAACTTGTATGCGCTGTTCGGGTTCCTGTCAATCTTGGTTTTTCATAATACAGCCACCACATTTCTCGGAGTGTATTTCTCGGTCCTGCTTTTCCCTCTTGTTGTTCTGCGCCGCCAGCATTATCGTCACTCGCACGATTCGCTCCCCATCTTAGCGGACTGGTGCCGCGTGCTTCCATTCTAGCCAATAGGTACATACTACACCGCGGCGTCCACCACCAAACCGCACGCCATCCCGATCGCGACAAGCCCGACAAGCCCGACAAGCCCGAACAAGCCTCGACGAGCAGCAGCGGCTACAGAAGCAATGCCTCGCCTTCTCCCATGCTTCCGACATACATAGTCTTTCAAACTACGGAGTAGCTCCATTGGCTCGCCGCGGGCCCTCCTTGGCCGGTCTTGTCGAGTGATAAATGGGCTTCAACCATGACGGCGCGAAGCCCTTGCGAGCGGACAGCCCCTTTCCTTCATCGCACCTGGCTCAAGGGAGTCAAGGCTCTGCAAAGCTCGTCAGTCATGGGCAACATTATTTCAACTCCTATGCAACAGCTGTTTCAAGACGAACCTGGCCATCATGCCAAATCTGCGAAGCGTCGTCGCATCTCGTCGCCAGACTTGTTCGATATCGACCAGCTCGTCGCATCACCGCGCATGTCCGAGCCGGCCTCGACATTACGAATTGATGTTCTCAAACTCCTGCACAAGGACTCTAAAAAAGTCAAATCATACCAGGGAACGGCTCCTCGTGATGTGCTCACCAGCAAAGCTCGCTGCAAAGTCACAATATTCGATACCAGTGCGGCAGGCCCGCCACAGGTGCTGCACTGCCAAAGTCAAATGTGCGAACTGACCAGCTTCGTAAATCCTAATGGTCCTCATCGCATCACCCGCATCGAAATGCCTCAGCCTTTCTTCGTTCCTCATGACAATATTCTCGTCAATCGACCAGATGATGGAGGCTTCGATCTATCAGAGTCCTACGAATTGGTGGTTGAGTTGGAAGCGGCCAACCCTCTTCACTGGCCGCCCCTCAGTGCGCAGGATTTTGGATTACCAAACGAGACTTTATATCCATCAGGGGGTTCTAGTCAGCACTGGATTCTGACCAGCACGTTTGACAGTGTAGTTGGGCGTTTGAAAAATCCTTTGCACCTCTCCGCTAGGTATCCTGCCGATCAATCAAGCGTCAAGACCAACTATATAATGGACATTGATCTTCGGTGGACCGCAGGCTTCAAAGCTTTAAGGAAGCTCGAAAAGGACTCGAAGCGATGCATCACAGCCGTCGACCCCGATGCTTCCGAGAGCGATGACGCCTTAAGCACTCGTGGCGGTCTCAATGCGACCTGTGATCGCCATCGAGTCACGACCGAACATCCCATCGACCATGACGACGAGTTTGCAGTCGACCAGACTCCATCTCGTTCTCTTAGGACGAGAGAGAAGAACAAAAGTTATAATCTGAAGGTCCTGAGCGACCAACAGTTGGGTAGAGAGCGCAAACCGCGGGCTTCAACGATACAGGAAGCTGCAAGTGAAGGCAGAATACAATACGTTCTACCGGCATACCAGCCGGTTTCGCTGGACTTTTATCGGTGTATCACCTGTGGAGTATATCATGAGTCTATGGATCAATTGCAACTGCACCTGCGAACGTCACATCCTGCGTATGAGTACATGTTGGAAAACTCCAGCGACGACGGACCGCTTCTTCGCGTATCCGCTCACGGCGATTCGGGATCGTCCCTGCAGAAGGCACATCAGCTCGGACGCAACGTCAAACCATTTCATCTTCGAAGCGTGGCCTCGGGGGACCCGGCGTGGCTCATGTCGCGAATGGGACTGGGCAATGACGAACCTCTCCGATCGCCGACGAAGAATGCCGTGGGCCGAACGAGGACTGGCTCGCCACTCAAAGCGCACAAGATGTGCACACGGCGGCCCGAGCCGAAACAGTCGAACAATATCGTGGTTCCCAATATTTCTCAGCCTCTCTTCCACCCCGTCAGCAGGGCAAGGCTAAAACCCGGCCAGGCTGTGCCTCGCATCGATGCAGACAGTGACTGGCTGATCCACCGACACCGAGAGAGTATAAAAGACTTTTCTGATGTGACGCCAGCAGAAAAGGAATACATATGGGAATGGGATGGCTTTGTTCTGCGCGAGAACGTCACGTCAGCCGCGCACTTTCCCCAAACTTGGTTGAAGTTTGTAAAAGCGAAAGCCACTTGGCTTGCAGGCGCGGAGCAACATATTCGTGAGCTCGCAAAGCACATGAGCGTGCTTCAAGCTAGGAACGCTTTGAATGACGAGCACCTTCAGCAGGCGTTTCGATATATCAATGAAGCCCGAGCTAAACGTCGTCTACAAGTCCTGGACGAAGAAACGAGAGCTACTTCCAACGCATCACCTAAGGATGAATCGACAAAGCATTCTCCTCGTTCCTCACAGATATGCAAGGGCACCAATGGGTGCGTCATCTGTCAGCTGCCGGTTCAGGGCCCGCGGCTTCTTCTGTGCAATAACAAGGTCAGCTTGTCCCCTCCATCTGTACTCTACAGCTTCCCACATATCTCACTTTATGCTAATTCCCGCGCTATCCGCCCCCAATTCCCCAGGCTTGTTTGAAACGACTATATCATAGTGATTGCATCGAACACGATGCTACAATCTCAGTGACGAACCCACAGTGGTTATGTAACGATTGTGCAAGAGATACGAACGCGTCTGACTAGCAGGACGGACGCTCTCGAATGCTCACAACTCCATCATTACAAAGGGCCTCTACATTGACGACATGTGATTTAGACGAGCTCAAACAAAACCCGCCAACATCAACCCCACGCTTTCAGCACGTATGCTCTCAAGAAGACCATGAAGATGAAGGCGAAGAGGGAGAGAAGGAAGTAGAACGAAACGGACAGCGTCCCTGCATAACTCAGTAGAGACATTGCGATTTTGCCTCAGCACACAAAGCGTTGCTCATTGATATTTTGACTTAAAAGATAGACGGAAGCGTATCGACATACTGTATGATGTCCTGTTTGCCATCTTTTTGATATCCATTTGATATCTTTTTTGCTATTCTCCTGATACCTTTTTTTTTATATAAGTTTTCACATTCTTGTTTGTAAATAGACGCTGGCCGGCTACGATGAAGGAATTACCCAAGCACTTGGTTCAGCCTTGAATTCTCGACCAAGCATCTTGCTGCTACCTCAGATCTGTCTCTTTCGTGACATTTACAATTACAACTATCAAATCCAGAGCCGCAAGTCGTCTCGGACGGACAGGCCGTCATGGCATGCCTTGCTACCTATGGTGGCGCGGCGGCTGCATGCGCGCAAGGGAGCAAATTAGGGGGTCAGGTCAGAATCATGCTTGTGCAGCCCTGACAATTAACAAACAGGGAGTGTATACGTAAGGTTCAAAATATGTGGTCAAGGCCAACATCAAGGTGCCGTTTTGAGATCAAGAACAACGTCAAAGTTGAGGTTCATTTTGTACGTCAAGCTTAGGGGTGTACGCCAAGTACCGGGGTCAATATTGAAGCATACAAAGTACACGTCCATACAAATAAGTTACACAGAAAATCCCCAGCTAAAATACTAATGACACAGTTTCTCCAACGCCAGAAAATCGTTTACATTACATCCACGGACGGCAGTAATTGTTGTCGCCCATTAAGCACTCTCTCCTTCTGTTTCTGCTGGCCCATTTCCGTTGACGGTCTTTTCTTTTCCATTCATCACGGAGACGCACGCCAACTATGTGGTCTTGTTTAAGAGAGAAAAACCAACACATTTCTTTGCTTTGTATGACGTGATGACTTCCCCTCCGAGGATATGCTCCGCACTTCTCAATCACAGAGTCTACCTATTCCGACTCTCCCTCTTCTTCTCCCGCAGCTCCCTCTCCGTCTTCTGACGCTTACGACTCTCCTCGGCAATCAAGTCAGTGAGGTCATCATCGTGCGCCCATTTCGCTCCAATACCCTCCTGCCGGCTCGTCTCCTCAAACTTCTGCTTCAGAGAATCCTTGTTAATGCCGTCGTGTTGGTTTAGCGAGTCCACGTCCAGAGCCACGTCAACGTCACCCGGCTTCTTGCGCTTGCGTGACGAGTCATCCTCTGAGCCCAGCACGGGCATGCCAGCGGCGTGTTGCCCGGCCTTGAGGTCGTAGACGCGGTTGCTGCCGAAGAAGCCCTCTGCGCGGACTTGTTTCTCGGGGAGAACGGTGTATGCGGAGCGGGGGGCGGAGGATTCTTCCGTGTCGAAGCCGCGGCGTTCTTTTCGGAGGTCCAGCTCTCCACCGATGGAGGTCTCGATGCCGGTGCCGTACTCATGCAATGTGCTGGAGTAGCCGCCGGGGGTCTCGAGGCCGCTAGGTGTTTCGAGTCCTGCGGTATCGGCATCCTCGTCTTCGTCCTCGTCCTCTTCTTCGGATTCTTCTCCTTCTGACTCTTCTTGGCGAGGTTGCAATTCACCCCATAGGTTTCGGTCGACGGATTCGTTTATTTGTAATTGTTGTAGTTGCGCTTGGGCTTGTGTTTGCGCGGGTGCTGCGTTCTGGGCGAGGCCGAAGACGTCACCGCCGTACAAGGGCCGGTTGGTCTCGTCGACGGGCGGTTTGCCCCAACCACCAGGGTGGAATCCCCATGAACCTCCGGGCGGTGGAGGTGCGTTGAGACCTGGAATCTTGAGGGTTGGATATGATGGGGGGGGTCCATTGCGTTGCTGGTTGATCAACCACGGTGGTGGTGCACCAGCAGGCATTCCTAGTGCTTCCTTGGTCGCCTCACTGAGCTCTCCTGGGCGAAAGTGTTGGAAATCGACCTCAGCCTCTTTACCCTCATAGTATACCTCGCCGAACCGAGTAAGCTCTGGCTTTGTCTGAAATCGGAAGAAGGCATCGTACAGCTTTTGGTAATCGATATCCAGCTTGCCCATCTTGGGCGCGACTCGCTCCCTCTGTTTTTGCTTGAGCGTTTGCTCTGCTTGCTTTTCCAGGACAGCATCGCGCATCTCTGTAATACCCGTGTCGGCAATGAACTGCGGTAATCGAAACGCCGACTTCTCAACACCCCTCTTGGACGACAGGTACTCTCTCTTCAGAGACCAATGCGGCGGAACAGGCACCACGTTTCGTTGCGCCTTGATCTGAACGAGCACTCGGGGATCCGAAGAGGAGACGTCATGCCAGTCCACGACTTCCGGAATCGACACCAGTGCTTTGAGCTCCGCAACTGACAGCTTGTTCATCTCCTTTCGCTTCTTCTTAGACATCTTCGGCTTATCTTGGTCCTCCTCGTCTGGTATATTGTCGTCGTCGCCTGTCATGACCACGCCTTGATTTCCCGCGTTCGCTTCCTTTGCTACCGCATCTTCATCCAAAGCCGCGCCAAATTTGCTGAAAATATCTTTGTAGACAGCATAGGCAGGATCGTCGTCTAGTAAGTCGTCATAGACGGTTGTGTCTGTCACAATGGCAGGCCCAGTTACACCGGCATCGCCATTTGTCATCTGGGTATCCTCTTTCGAATCGGTGGTCTCGGTTTCCTCGGCTCTGGATTTTTCCTGGTCCTGGCCTTGACCTTGGTCTTGGCTTTGTTGCTCTGGTTCATGACCGTTGGCGGCCTGAACCGTACGTCAGCATAGGCATATTGATCATCCAGGATACATGCCGCCAACACTGCACCACCGTAACTGGAAAAATAGATGTGACAATCGTACCTGTGCTGGCTTATCCTTCTTCTGCTCCTTCTTTTTCGCTCTTCGCATTTGGTTCTTGGTCATTTTTATAGCGGCCATGATGACGAGGAGTTTTGCGCCGACGCGCCGCCTCGTTGCTTGGGGTAGACTGCTGGACGGGCAGATTGGGTCAAAAGCACAAAGACTGCGTAGATACGCACGACAGCAAGGATTTGGCGCTTTGGATCTCCGCTCATCACCTTGCTCAATTACAGCGCGGGTTGGGGATCCCCAAGACTCCGGAGCTTCTGGAGCTTCGCTCGACGCGGCGCCAAGCGCAAGATGGTCATCAACGTCCCCAAAGTGCGCTGGATAGGATAGTTTCAGGTTTCTAATCGCGAAGTTAGGCTGTCGTGCACATGTGCAGGAGTTGAGTACGAATCGATCCGACGGCTCGGCACGAGGAAGATGAAGGGCTTCGCGGCACAGGACTCAAACACACTGGGACTCGCTGGGAGGCTTATCGACAAATCTCAGCTCAGCGTTAGGCACCCCGTCGGCAGATTGCCGGATAACGGGGCGCTGCGCGTAACACTTTGGCGCGGCTACAGTATGTACCTACATACCGAAGTACCTCATATGTACGTACATAGGTACTTAGGTAGGTTAGGTAGGTACATCAGCCGTGGCCCCTGGACCCCACGTGTCAGCCTTTCTGAGAGCAACCAGACGAACTCCTTCTTACGAGGCCACCATGAAGCATCGCAAGTTGCAACAACACAGGAGTCTGTCCATCTCCTCCACGCTCAGCCGTGTAGCTCGCCATGACCCGATCGCGGTAGATCGTGCCCAGAAGAAACCCTAATCTTCTCTTCCCGTCTTTCATTTCGGCAGCTTGTGTAGCTCCTCTTTTCCTCCAACAGCTTGCCGTCCCGCCCTGCTCGCCCGTGCCAAGCATTGCTATCGCGATAGCCGGACACCGATTGCGACAAAGCCTCAGATTTCGATCGCCATCGCCGACAACTACTCGAGATCCCTCCACGTGCGATTGAGCCCCTCGATACTTGCGCCGCTTCCCTGCGACAAGATCAAGCTGCCACGCTGCATGTGCCGATGGAAAAGTTCCCAGATCACATCGACGCGCCGCAGATGGCCAATGGCAGCACCACTCGATCGCCGAGTCCCCTGAAGCCTTCTTCAGGGTACGGCCTGCCCAATGGGAGTAACATGACGTATATAGACCGAAGGCCGACACCTCTGTTCAAGGTTCAGAATGGCACTGCGGTGAATGGTCAACAGCCAGGGCTCGCGCCATGGTCAGCATCTCACAGCTCCGCTCGCGGTCATGGTCGACAGAAGAGCTTGAGTGATGCCTTGAGGACTATCCGCACGAGGAAAGGCAGCGTTAGCCAAAATGCCCATGAGATAGCTGACGCGCTGCGGGCTCCAGTCTCTCCGAAGCTCGTCGTAAGTGACAAACACTAAACACCATACTTGTCCACTGTTGTGGGCGCAGTTTTCTTCTGCGAATACCCGCCTACTCGTCCACTCGCTGATGGGATGTTTTGCGGTCCAGATACTGTGTTTAATGTGGTACACATCCTCGGCTCTAACCAACACATCCTCGAAATCCATCCTGAATGCCTTTGACAAGCCAGCGACGCTCACGTTGATCCAATTCGCCTTCGTATCGTCTCTGTGCATCTTCGTGGCATGGCTGGCTGCTCTATTCCCCGTCCTCCGTCACAAAGTCTCCGCCTTACAACACCCTATCCGCCTACCATCTCGACGCATCATTACGGCGACTCTGCCCCTTGCGGCCTTTCAGATTTTCGGTCATCTGCTGAGTTCTTCAGCGACGTCCAAGATCCCGGTCTCGCTCGTCCACACCATCAAAGGACTCTCGCCTTTATTCACCGTGCTGGCTTATCGAATTTTCTACGACATCCAATACCCCCGAGCGACCTACTACTCACTGATCCCTCTGACCAGCGGAGTCATGCTGGCCTGCTCGGGGAAAGCAAGCTATGGCGGACAGATGATTGGAGTCATTCAAGCACTATTGGCAACACTGATCTTTGTCAGTCAAAACATTGTCTCCAAAAAGATCTTCAACGAAGCTGCGAAAGCCGAATCAGAGGGTCCAGGCATCCAGTCCCAGAAACTCGACAAACTCAATCTGCTCTGCTACTCGTCTGGCATGGCTTTCATCATGACACTGCCCATCTGGTTCTGGAGCGAAGGCATCACGCTCCTCAAAGACTTTCTGCACGATGGCGCTCTCGACTTGAGTCGCAAGAAGGATGCGATGGACCACGGTCGTCTCACCATCGAGTTCATCTTCAATGGCGTCTTCCACTTTGCCCAAAACATGCTGGCATTTGTGCTATTGTCCATGGTGTCTCCCGTCACATACTCGGTGGCAAGTCTGATCAAGAGAGTCTTTGTCATTGTCCTAGCCATTCTCTGGTTCCGCAGTCCCACAACACCGGTACAGGCCGTGGGTATTGCACTGACGTTTCTCGGACTATACATGTACGACAGGACAAGCGAGAGCAACAAGGCGGACAGGAAAGCTCGTCTGATGACGGAAGCCCGCACGGGGACTCCCTTGCTGCCTCTGGATGAGAAGCCAGACCGGTCACCAGTCGTCACTTTACAAGAGTCAGCCGCTGGGGCCAACTGGGGTAGCCCTAAAACATCACTCGATTAGTGCCGATGTTACTGTTTTTCTCCAATAATTTATCGCATTTTTCTCTTTTTCTCTGTTCTTGTTTCAACATCATTGCAGGGAACAGGCAGGGCCTTATGTCGTGTGCAAGACTACAGATCCTCATTGCCCGACTACATCAAGCATATCCCTCTTCCAGCTCTCATCATACACAGCGAGAAGGGCTCAGGAAGACAAACCCTGCTTATGTTCATGCTTTCACATGTATAGTGGAGAGAGGAGGTAAATTGCATTTACGCGCAGCAATAGGCGAGCATGACATTGGCGTTCTTATCCGATTCTGGTCTTTGTTTCCGGTGATCCCCGCATCTTGCCACGATCTTCACACTTTTTGTGTGTACAATTTACGAAATTGTTTTTTTTTCACATTTCGCTCGTCATAGGAAGACAGTCTCTTTGGCCGGCTTTCTGTGCTAGCTTTCTGTGCTACTTTGCTTTCGTCTCAATAGTTGAGGGAGGGGATAGCGGATGGTCTTTTGCACTGGGGGCCAACGTAAGTACCTGTTATTGATGAGATTCGGGGCTTCTGTGACATTTGTGGGTGGACATCATGTTTCTCGTCACTTCCTACTCCACGGAGTCATTCTTCTACACACCCGAATAGACTTTCTTCTCCTCAGTCCGCCATTTCCCTCTTACTCCTCACTCACATCCCTACTCAATCAACCACTCCTCCACTTCCACCCCAATACTCCTCCCTATCCCCCGAATAGCCTCCCACCCAACATTAATACGCCACTTGCCCGACCGATCCATCACATCGCCGCTCCCGACCCGGACCAACAACCGCAGACTCGCGAGCGTCGCAACCGCCATCCCCAAATCACCATCCAGACCCCCCGCCCCAATAGAACCACTGCCATCCTCAGGAGCCCATTCCCCGCGCACGGCTTCAAAAATGGCCATCATGCGCTCCAGGACAAAGGCTCGTGCGCCGAGGAGCTTCCTCGCAATCTTGCGGTGCTTGCTCCGGGGGCCCCCTCTGCCGCTGGCAACGAAGCCGCCGCCTCGTCGGCGTTTACGCCCATGATGGTGCGTGGAGAAGAGCGTGAGGTCGTGTTTTGTCGCGTTGTGGGATGCGAGGTAGGCAGCTAGAAGAAGAAGGCGCGCGGCGATCGGCAGCAGGGCTGTTAGATCTGCCGCCGCAAAGGAGGGAGATGTTGTGATATTGCTATTGTTAGCAGCAGGCGCAGTATCGCCGCCGCGTATGGATCCATTCTTGGCGATTGTGTGACTATGCGTTGATGTAGATGCAGTTGCAGCAGATGCGTCGGCAGAGGGCACTTCAGGCCGCACAGCAATAATACTCGGGTTGAGCAATGACTCATCCTGGAAACGACCCCGGACAGCCACGAGCAGTTTAGAAAACTCTTTGTGTGAGTGCGTCCCAGCCAGCACCGGGGCGATGAACCTCGGCCACAGCGCCCGACAACTATGCCGGAACGACGGCAGTGTGCGCGCCGCAGAACGCACAAACGCATCATGAACGGCGGCGCAGAAGCGCGTCCATAAGTCGCGTGTTTCCTGCTGCGTCAGGCGGGCTATCGGCGTCGGGGGTGGTGAGAGGGCAAGTATACGGACGAACTCAGACTTCGTATATGGCGGGAAGTGAAGGTGTGCCGAAGGGCACGTTCGGAGAAGGCCGGCCGGCGGAGCTGTCACGATGAAGACGCACGTAAGGCAGGGTATCTGTGAAGAAAATAGACATTAGCAGATGCCGCTCATTCAACACGTATCGTCTTTGTGAAATGTAAGAAGGATTAAGACCGAAACACACATACCATTTCAGATAACCGAGCCAGTCCTGGCAGCAACGTCGGAGGCGCCTCTCTCTGCCTATCAATCGCATCCAACACCAGCACAAACCTCCATCGCGGATCCGTAGCGGCTACCTTGTTCAACATCGTGTCTAGCGCCACAGATAACTGCGCCAAAGTCTCGCATCGTCTCTGTGTGCGCGCCCTCGAGACCGAGACCGCGTCACCAGAGCCGAGCCCCGATTCTCCTCCTTCTTGTTCCAGTAGACGGGCAACGGAGCCCACGATGCGCTCAAACAGATGTCGACTCGTGATGCACTGCGCCGCGTTGACAGTGACGTATTGGAATGTTGATCCTTCGTACTGCGGCTGCGTCCGCGAGGCCGTCTCGATTGACTCGCTCAGCCGCGCGAGGAGATGCTCTGTGATGCTCGATTTTCCCGTCGCTTCGGTGCCGTGAAGCACAATATTCCGGCATTGCACTGCGTCGGGCTGTGGAAAGGGGAGAGGCATAATATATATAGTTAGCATCTTGGTCGAGCGGCAAATCCATCTTCTTCCTCCAATTGAGCAAGCGGGAAGACGTACGGACGGGGGGGAATGCCCCCGTTGGTGAATTCGGGTTTCGCAATGGCACACCTTGCTACATGCTCTCGAGATGCCATGGGGGAAGAGGCCTAGGATGGTCTTACGTGTACGAGGGTGGCCAGCGATCGGATCTGGTGCTCGCGGCCCGGAAAGCTCGTCAACAGCGGGGCAAGGAGCTCATCGTCTAGTGGGCAGAAAGGCGAGTCCATCCTGTCGGGCAAGCATGGGAATGATCTGGGTTGTCTGAGAAGCACCGGTGCAATTCACGAGGGACGGCAGCGACGTCGGATGAGAAGTCTTGGACTGGGTGAGGGCATCTGGGAGTCGGTGATAGATCACCTGGTGAGACGCGTGGTGGCCGGATTGGCGCGTTGAGCCTTGAGGACCGTTGGCCGTCAAGGGATTGGGACCCACCCAGACCCAGAGCTTGGAATCGGTTCAGCATTGAAATGCAACCTTAAAATACCGAGACCCATCGCGGCTCAACGGCTTCGTATAGGTAGGTACATACATTAGGTACCTACGGAGTAAACGCCCTCTGAATGCCTTCTCCAACGCCCGCTTTGGAAGAAAAGACCTTCTAGACCATGTCACTTTACATCAACCCTCAAAACGCCAGAATAATCAAAATATCTCATTCACATCATGCGGCTCATGCCTCATCCCCAGCGGCATCCCATTCGCCCTACGCCACCACCAACACCACTCCCTCGTCCCATCATACACATCCTTCATGAGATCCCGCTCCGAACGCGCCGCCACCATGGCCGTCCCGTTACAGCCTCTCATGTTCATCGACCCCTTTATGTTGATTGAAACGGTTGTCTCCGTAACAGACCAGCACTTGCGCACGTCCTGAATCATGTTCTCCGAAAAGGTCTCAATGTCTGCGTCGGAAAACCTGTCTGCTCCATCGCCTCTCACTCCTCCGGAGCCTCCATGGCCCTGCGCCCCTAGACCTTCCAGCTCGGGTACAAATAGGCGGGTAGTTTCCAGCTCTTCTTCTGGAAATGCCCCTTCCTTTGCGCTCCTCTTGTTGAGGTGGTCTTCTGTCGCACGGAATACATCCCAGAGACTGGCCAGAATGCCCCAGAGGCGTGTCCAGCTTTGTGATGTGGGCTTCGACATGGACAGCACGTAGATGTAGGGCCAGAATAGGTTTTGCAACGCGATAACCTGCCTCATCAGGTACAGCTGCCGGAGTGTCAAGTTTCCTGTCCTGATCCCGATACTTTGCACTCCCGTCCAGATTGTACGGTAGAGGATGCATATTGCTGGTGTGTCTTCGTGGGTAAGTTCTTGCGAGACGACCTTGCCGGCATAGCACCGCTGAAGGGCCTCAAGATAAATATCGAGTAGCGGGAACGCATCAGGCTCCTGGAAGACCACTTTGATGACGGCGGGAAGCATTTTGCACAAGATGAAGTTCTTGATGTTCGCGTTGGCCATGCTTTTCACCAACATGCCGATCTGCTCACCGATGGTCTGATTGGCAATTGAAAACTTGGCATTGTTGAAGAGCAGATAAAACAGGGGTCGGCTGCTGCGGACATCACCGTCTTGCAACTTGAGGCCGTAGGACACAATGCTGGCTACTTGCAGCTGGGGATCCTCAACAGGTGGCGAGTACTCCTTGGTAATTTGATAAAAGTAGCTGTCGACGGCGCAGATATCGGAAGCGTGCGTCTTGATCAACGAAATGATGTTTTGGACAAACAGGACAAAGTCGTTGTGTTGTGTGTGGTGCATCTGGCTCGTTGTTTTGAGGTCGCTCTTCATCTGTTCCATGACCAACTTCAAGGCTGAGGAGTACTCTGCTGATAATGTTCTATGGAGACTTGGACCTGCGTCTCGTAGTGATTCACGCATGGACGAGACTGCGTATTCGAATAAGTCCCGCGTCATGTTGTAATCGGGTAATGTGCACAGCCCAGCAATTGTGCCTGGTACCAATGCCATGCCATGACGATGGAGTTGCTGGCCAAGCTGTACTTCATAGTGCAGAGACAACCGAGGCTTCACGAGGCAGCAAACCCATGCTTCAGCAAGATTGAAGCCGATGTCATCGAAATTGTCAAGATCATGTTGCAACAGCGTGGAAATGAACAATGTGAGATATTTTCGATGGTGCAAGTCCAGCTGATGCGGCAATGCGTTGAACATCTGATATTTGCTCTTGTTGAAGAGGTCGGATGATCGTATCAAGCCACCGTTGACGAATCTCATGCTGATTCTGGCTGCAACGGCCACGATATGCTGCATACAATCATCGTCATCTGTTCTAACCATCCTGGCTGACTCGGTCGCCATGAAACGCGTCGAGAGTACACATCGTGCCATGCTGAAGAAGCTCCGGGATAGCTCCTGATCAAGTGCCAAGAGCGCGTCGTCTGCCACGGCTGAGTTCAGCAGTTGGCTCTCGCTCTGTTGACTTTCTTCCTGTGCCTTGAATTCGTCAATCTTGATCAACATGACTTCCAGGGTCGACAGCGATGTACGCAGGATCCCACAGTCCAAGTCAGGCGGCGAAATGGAAAACTGGGTGAAGATGGTTCGCAACTGAGCCCGGTTCATAGCGAACGTGGCAGACGCCAAATCGGGTGCATGTCTCACGACATCGAGGGAAGCACGTGCAGATACGTAGAGAACCTCCATCAAAGCAGACTTATTGATAGCAATCGTCGTGCGCACCACTTCTTCGCTTACAGAGTGGCTGGCTTCTTTGCCCAGGGCGGCCAGCTGCAGGGCAACATCAGAGGCCACTGAGTGATACTGCTGCATGACTTGGTCGAAAAACGTGTTTCGCCACGCGTGGAACGGCTTCCATGATGTCCAGGCTTCGCCCGACGCGATGACATATCGAGCGACTTGGTTCCAAGCCCGCAGATTGATCAAGCAGGCTTCTTTGTGAGAGGTCACAGGAACAACAAGATGTTGAATGAGGGTCGGAGACGGACGATACTCGGGCGGCGCCGCCCAAAAGAGCACGCACAGCAGATCATGGTGATTCCTCAGTGCTGCAAGATCGCGCTCGTGAACCTTTTCATCTTTGTTGTGTTGTCGATTGTGATTAGGCACCGTTCTTGCCACCAGATTGCCGACATCCTTCAGACATCCAGCATCCCGCATCTTCTGTATAGCGATCGCTACCAGCTTCAAGAAGACATGGAAACATCGGTCTTCGGGTTCAATTTCCAAAGTAGGCCGGCCAGCCAAGTTTTCGAGGAAGGATGGAGACTTGTATACCTCCTCGTTTCGAAGATGGGCAAGCTGATGGGTGCCGAAAAAGTCAAAGATCAATCCGATCACACTGACGCATTTTCGCCATCCCCACTCCTGGACGAGAAAATGACATCGTCCTACGAGAGCTCTGCAGTAACTGTTGAAACTAGCGGCCTGATGCGAGTTGGCATTGTACAGCTGAAAAACCTGCTTCATCAATGCTTGCGGAATTGCCCAACCATCGGATGTCGTCTCATGCCGCTTGCCAGCCAGAAGGACCCCGGAGTCGCTGAATTCGACAAGAGGGAGCAGCACAAACACGGTTTGCCAAATTCGCTCGTGCTCCTGTGCATTACTTGCATCACTGGGTGACGACTTCCGCTCCAGGCCGATGTTCTGCTGCAGTAAATCCCAAAATGAACCCCTGCGTATCTGAGCCAGTCCCAATACTCTCATGGTCATGACCCAAGAATGAATCGCAGGAGTATCATCGCGAATACCCTTGTCTCTGATGTTCAGAATCCCGAGTCTGGTATACACTGATTGAAGGCTTTCAATACCAAGCTTCGTAAGTACTGAGATGTGTGCATTTGCGACGGCTTTGAGTACTTCTTCGCACGCAAATGATTCTGCCATAAGATTCGGATCCTGGCGGCAAATCTTGAGCACCACCAAGGCCATCAAAAGCAACCTGTCGTACACACGCAGGATAATATCCATATTCCGTTTTGCACCAGATCCAAGAATAGTTCGAGTAGCAGAGACGAAACGGGCGTTGAGAGACGAGAGGCATGCGCGAGCGCGGGACGCAAACAACAGCTTTTGGCCTTCTTCCACAAAGCTGGCTGAACCTTTGATGTAGCTCAGTAAGAAGTCCATTGCTTGGATCGGAGTCGACTCGCAGAGCTCGGCCCTGTCAGGGTCCGCGATTTGTGCTTCTAACTGGTCTGCGACAAAATCCAGGACTACACCAAACTCTGACGAAACTTGGGCGCTCCACGAACCCCATCGGAGAATATGAGTATTCAAGGTCATTGACGCATGGGGTCGCAACTCTGTCCAGTCTGCCGGAAGTCTCAGAGTAGCGCACGACTGCAGATGCCCACCTCCAATAAGTGTACTCTCGTGAAAGAAAGTCCCCGGTCGAAGCGGGAAGACCTCAAAGTGATGAGTGTACTGTGTGCCGTAGGGGCCCAAGCCATGCAGCTTGCTAGCAGTAGGGTTGCTGACGGGTGTCTCCTCGACGGAGTATCTATGAGGCACAGGATCATTGGCACGACTATACTGCGGTGCGCTGAGGTCTAATTTGCGTGGCAAATTTCGTTTGCGGCGCCTTGGTACAACCTTATCATGTGTCGCCGGTTCGGGGTGGCTGCTTGGGTCGGCCAGTGAATGTACTGGGAGTGGTGGTGGTGCTCCAGCTTTGGCGGCGGGAAAGGGCTCAGTTTCGAGGACGTTCAGCGCCGGAGTAGAGTTTTCATGGTGATATAGATTATCGAGGAATTTCTTTTTTCGATAAAATCCAAGCGTTGCCATACGATGATTCGACTCGACGGTTTCCAATTGTGCCGGGCGTGTCAATATTCTGTGCGCAGTCGCAGTCGCGCCCTGTTGCTTATCTCTCTGTCGGACATGCTTGACCGGAGATGTTTCTGATCGATTGTGGCCCGAGATATACTTGGCTGAACCTCCAGCGCTAACGTGTTTCGTCAATTTTCGAGGCGCGATGGGTTTCGCGGCAGAAGGTGCAACGACTCGACTTGTTTGGTTTTCCCTGGATTTCTTTACTGCAGCACGACTCTTTCTTTCTTTCCGAAGGTGTTTCGCCACCTCGGTAACTGAAATACGCTGCTTCATCAGCCCTAATCGCCATTCATTCAGAACAGATCCCGCATCGATTTGATCCTGTCGAGAAGCAAGCTGAATCGTTTTGTTTCGAGGACCGGAGCGGCCTTGACTGATTCGGCGCCTTGCAGTTCGTGCGGCAACTTTAAGAAAATGCGGTGCGTCTACTGGTATTGTGTCCAAGATACCGAGTTTCACTGGCCGTTGACGCGCCCGCCTTGACGTGGTATTTCGCGAGCCAGTCTCAGGTACAGCTCCGGAGGCAATCTTTTTGCGCTTCTTTGGCGGTCTTCTTACCGTACTGTTGGATCCCGGACCGGTCAGATGGCCAGTAATCTTTGTCTGTCGCGGCCTCCTCGGTTGGCGCGCTGGAGTACGGAGTTCTCTGAGGGGAGCATCAGCCTTCTTATTGTTCGTGGTAACATGCAACTTTTGTTGGCGTTTTTTATGTACTCTGGTCCACGTGTTGAACTCTACACGATTGTCTTCAATTGCGGACTCATCATCATCATGATCGTCGATGGCCTGTAAAGGAGCGGTGTGTAAAGGTGTGTGGCTATCCACTGCATGGGCATCTGCATCGACTGGGTTGTCAATATTGTCCCCGTTAGTCGCGAGAGGTGTGCTATCACTGTCATCATCCGAATATGTAAACTGATCAAGCATAGTGGTGGTACCAGGTGCTGCGCTCCTTAGCCGTGCAACCCCCCGTTTTCCCTCCAACATAGAAGCTCTGCGTGATCGATGGTCGTTTATGACAGTCTTCTCTGCTTTCTCACGTCCACTTTGTTGGTCCAGTCGCAGCCATGATGCTGGAAGTACACCTCGTATTCGATTTTTCATAACCGTGACAACTTCCTCATCGTTTTCCGAAGCGGTCGCTGAGTCAAAACTTTCAGGCTGCTCCTCCCCCAAAACCGATTCCGCGTTCGATTCAGTGTCGTCGGATATTTCATATATTTTTAGCTGCTCCCGGGGTTCATGATCCCTAGATAATCCAGATCTCTGATTCAAACCTGCCACGGCTGTCTTCCTCCCAGCATGTAATGGTGGCAGAAAAGGACTGTCCAAGCATGGAAGATCTGTAGAGGGGCTAGTAGACGTGACACGAGGTAAACCTGAGTCCATGGGATCGCTGTCAATGATGTTCCGTCTTCTCCGCTTGGCGGATGAGCCCTCTGGAGATATCGTATGCTTTTTACTACTGTTCGCTTTGTAAAGTTTTGGTGGCTTTCTAAGCAAGTCATTCAAGGCAGGCAAATCCTGATCAAAGATGCTGGTATCCTCTGTTTCGGCTTCAGAAATGCGGGGGCTGCTGTTGACCATGCGGGAGCCTGGCGGCGACTGGCGTAAAGGTGTTGAATATGATGCGCCCAAGCCATCAGGCACAGCTGAGGGCTCCCCTTCGTCCGATAAAGATGAATGGGACAATTGGACAAATTCCTGGCTATTATCTCCGAAGGCTCTATCCGGTGAGAGATTTGCCACTGCATTGGTGTTTGCCCTCTCAGATCCCAAGACTACTTTCACGGGCCTCAATCCGTGCAGTTTCCAGGTGCTACTGAACTGGGCACTTTCCAGCAAATAGGGGTGCTCTTGTATGGGTTTTCGTGGGCGAAGAGACCGCTCATAGCGAACCGCAACGCGCAGTGCTTGAGAGTTCGAATCACAGTCCCATTGTGGATCACCGCAGGCGGAAATATCTCCCGTCACGGCTAAAGAAGCAGAGTGAACTGCATCGTTAACAGCCGGGGCTGTATGAGTCTCGTCTTGAATTCGAGTCGGAGTTCCGAGGGCCGGCGTGTTCGGTCGTTCAGCTGGAAATATGTTCTCGTTACACGGGTCTCCCACCTCTTCTATGAGGCTTCGGAAGCTTATCTCGCTAGGAACCGACGACAATGGTGACGAACATCGTGATTCAAAAGTAGCGGGTGGTCGAGGGGCGAGAGGGTCGCCTTCGTTGTCGGAGTCGGGGAAGTCCCAAATATGCTGATCGATGTCGTGTTTTGTGGCGATGGAATGGGTCGGCACGACTTTTTGACAGCCGGATTGCTGGCTTTCGAATCCCTCCTCATCTTCTGAATCCGGGATTTCACCCAAATCTTTCCAATCAACCATGACGAGGACTCGACATGATCTCTACTGCTACTGCTGCATCGGCTCGCTCACCATGACAAGCAGAGTGAACGCGATGCGAGTTTCGGGCTGTGTGGGTTCGGCTAGCTTCTCACTGGAACAATGTTTCCGTCCGGCTGTGGTGAAGTCTGTAGTGTCGTCGAGGTATGTACATACTTGGAAGTTGGGAATGAGATTGTCAAACGCGACTGCAGACGCGTTTTCGGGGCTTTTACCGTTAAAGTGGGGGGCAACACTTTAAGACCAATCCTCCAATCTCGTACCTGTACCTACCTAACCTACCTGGTACCTAAGGTACCTTCCTCCGAAATGGCCCAGATTTCGCATTACGCCACATGATTCCCTTCAGCCTTATTTAGGTCAAACTCCAGAGTATGTACGTTGTTGTCTTGATATTGGTGAACTGCAAACAAGTTTCACTCTTTCAAAAGAGGCTACATGCACGCAACGGCATCAAATCATCTGGCCTTACTTATCTAGCATGACCCATCACACCACCGGCTTTGTACATAATTCCCAACCCAACGTGTGGTCACTGACGTGTTTTCATCTCATTGCATGGTCAATCTCCCGGAATTCTCATCTAGAATCACAGAAGTTTGTCATCGCATAAATCACTGTTCAGAGCCTGGCTGCTCGAGTGCTAGCACCTGTATCAAATGCAGTCAGTCAGTGTTCAGTGAGTGGACTCAATTTGTCACGAAGCGGCTTACCATGGCTGTGCGGCACGGTATGTATACCTGTGTCCAATTCCCTCGCCCATTCCACTCCATAGGAGTCGTGAAGAATCGGGTATTTTCATCTATTCTGTCGAAGCCACCGACATTCTTGCCATCCGTATGCAGTACCGCGCGGTATGTTCCGGCAACATCGACGCCAATGCGATAATCACTGAAGCTCGAAGAGTGATGGAAATTGAAAACAAAGACCAGTCCTGCTCTCTCAAACACGATGACTTTGTCTCCCTCGTGCTTGAGAGAGATGTAGGCTTGGGGGGCACTCAACCAGTGGAATTTGGCCTCAGCTTGATTCATCGCTCTGTCGAAATTGTTGAGGTATTGATATCGAAGGAGAGAATCATCTGTCAGATTAAGCTGTCGACGCGCGTACCAGAATGAATTGTCATTACCCTCCCGGGGAAAGTCGAGCCATTCCGGGTGTCCAAACTCGTTCCCCTCAAAGTTGAGGTAGCCTTCGCCTCCAAGGGCGTGTGTTAGGAGTCGAATCATCTTATGTAGTGACATGCCTCTCTCGATGACGGCCGTCATTGGAGATAGTATCGACATGTTGGTATACATTTCTGCGTCGCAAAGATGCATCATGAGCGTTTTATCACCCACGAGTCTATCCTTTGGTTAGTATGGCGTCTCTGTACCTAAGGGGGGCGACGACGTACGCTTGGTCATGGCTTTCGCAGTACGCAATTGTTTTTTCACCATGTCTGCGATTTGTGAGCGTGAAGCAGATATTGCCCATATCCCACTGCTCATCTTTGAGCTCCTTCAGAGTCTTGATCCACATGTCCGGTATCGCCATGGCTAGGCGATAGTCGAAGCCAACGCCACCAAGAGGAACGGGCAGGCAAAGAGCTGGCATTCCAGATACATCCTCTGCTATAGTAATAGCTTCAGGGTACAGAGAGTGCAACATCTGGTTGGCAACCATGAGATAGATAACGGCCTCCTCATCAACATCGGAGCCGAAGTATTCATGGTAGCCACCAGAAAAGCCTCTGATGAGTGTTAGTCGGCAAGAATGAACGCTTTGGGACAAGGGACAGATGACTTACGCCCCTACACCGTGATGCAGATAAAGCATGCTGGTCACGCCATCAAACCTGAATCCATCGAAACGATATTCGTCCATCCAAAATCTCAAGTTGCTGAGAAGAAAACGCAGGACTTCGTGATGGCCGTAGTTGAATAGCCTGCTATCCCACTGATCGTGGCGACCTTTGGCACCACCGTGGAAGTATTGGTGGTCTGTGCCATCGAACTCGTTCAATCCATCCAGAACGTTTTTAGAAGCATGGCTGTGGACCACATCCAATAGCACCGTTATCCCCAGACTGTGGGCAGTATCAACGAGTTCCTTTAAATCCTCTGGTGGGCCGTATCTGCTGCTGGCCGCGAAGAAATTGTTGATCTGATAGCCGAATGATGCGTAGTAGGCGTGCTCCATGATGGCCATGAGTTGTATAACATTGTAGCCCAGATCCTTGATCCTTGGCAACATGTTCTTTGTGAACTCCTTGTAGGTTGCTACCCGTTGATCCGGGGTGGAGATCCCGACATGAGCCTCATAAATACGCGTGCTCACGGGCTTCGCAGGACTTGGGTGCTTGAACACATATTTTTCTGCCGCGCTTGGGTTCCAGAAACGAGCATCGTAGGCTGGTGATACATTCAAGTCCTGAGTGACGTACTTGATCCAAGCTGGGAGACGATCAACAACTTCTCCTGTAGGTAGTTGAAGAGAAATCTATCGTGGCAACATCCCATTAGTAAGTGGCATTCGATGCGACCGAATATTGATGCTGACCTTGATTTTTGAGTTGTGCCCTATGGCGGGCTGTCCATCTCTTGCAGCAAGAATGATCTCGAATACACCAAACTCATTTTTCTTCATGGAGTGAGTGCTCCGATCCCAGTTGTCTAGGCCATACGTCAGTAATTGGCTGATGAGTTTGTATGGATAACGGTAAGGACGCACTAAAATCGCCGACAAGGGAGGCCGATGTAGCATTTGGTGCCCACTCCCTGTAAGTGATACTGTTGTCGGCATTCACATTCAGACCAAACTTCTCAAAGCCCTACATCATTATGCGATTAGAATAGCTTCATCACTTGAGTATAGGGCGTCTATAAACCAACTCTACTGAAGGTTTCCAGTCCGCCTTCGTTGGCATCGATGGTCTTGATCAACTCCTGCGCTTTGGTGTATCGTCGTCTGAGGGCATCGCTGAAAGGCTCCAGCCAAGAGTCGAGTTTGACCACACCTACAACCTCAGTAAGCTTGGTTGATGTCGTGAGCGTCGTGTGCAGACGGGTTACCAACCTGTGCCATCTTGGGGTAAATGTTGTGGCTTTAGGCCGGACAAGCCGTAGACCTCGATCGCTTTTTCTATATCCGTCATGTTGTCTAGGAACCTTCGATACCCCTTACTGGCCCTTTCGAGTGTCGCGATATCTCGTCGCTTCCTGACTTCAGACCTCGGGGGGCGTGAGGCAGTGGAGTCCTCGGGGGGGCGGGGTATTGGAGGTAGATAATCGGGCGTCACTTTAATCAATGAGGTTCAAGGAGAGCTGAGATGTAGAAAGGTGGAAGTCATAGGTCTAAGAAAGGGCAGAATTGCAAGCCCAATGTGACGATCAAGATTCAGAACCCATTGGTGTGCTGGGTGTGGTGGCATTGATTGATAGAGGTACATACATAGGTAGGTAGGTACCTCCTGGCTATCGATGCTGTTCTCGGCCGGGAAGCTTCATCGCGATCCGCAGCAGCGCTGGAAAAGGCGCTGAAAATGACGTCGCAGGGCGTGAGTGTGCGCTGATAGGACCACTGAGTGGCTTAAGCTGGCTCTCTTTGTACACGCCACTCTGCCAAGCCGCCCTCGTCCAGATCCGACCTCATAAATTACGGGTCTCATTATGCAGCAACCCCATTCTGTTATCCCGCAACCCCAATCGCCGCGACCGGCGATATTTTGTCGTTCACGTGACCGTTCGTCCCCTGCATCTGATTTCACTTCTCAACAGACCAACCTCCAATTCCATCATCCCATCGCAGTTCCTTCTGAAGCTTTGTATGTAACGCCATTCTTCTCATTTATGAAGCATTTGCGCCTACGGCTAACGATACGAAGCGCATCTACAGTGTTG
>SRQG01000320.1:0-33186 GCA_018360325.1 Claviceps aff. humidiphila group G2b | reverse complement strand
AGAGGCAAAACTGAAGAAATCGTGCGGCGACGCGTAAAAGAGGCAAACACGAAATGTGCGCCTCCGCTACGCGTCGCCGCACGATTTCTTCAGTTTTGCCTAATTATTGCGTGTGAGAGCCCAGTCTAAGAATGGGCCCAATGAGGCGACGTAAGGGTTTTTTTTGCCAACGTGCTGTAGCCTGTGGGAGGTGGGAAGTTATTGTGGCACTTGACCTAATCTACCCGTTGTGTGTGTGATATGCCAAATTCACTTTTCAGCCAGCTCTTACCTAGCTATTTGGCAGATGCAAAGTCATTAATTAACATTCCGAATTACTGGCAACTCAGTTGTAGACCAATTCTGCATCGCCTTGGGTTCTCCTTGGTGAGGGCGGTTGGTGAGGCCAGTGACACGTGTGACGTGGCAGCTTCCCAAGCTACTTTGCACCGTTAGAACTTAGAGCTCGTTCCATGGTGTGCACTTGTTGTCTTTCTTTCATTACCCCGTTCCGCTGACGACGGGCTCGATGCTACCTTCTTTTCGGTGAACTACCTGATCATCTCTGTGAAGTTCGAGGCTGATGCTGAGACTCCTGATACGATGCCTTGTTTGAACGAGGCAGCAGTTGCTGTCTGAACTTAGTTGAGAACTTGACGGACGTTGTTTGGGCCACCACACTCGGGAACTTAGGTATTGGCAATGGACACAAGCCTTGAGGACTTTCAGCTGCAGGGATCGATTTTCCTGTTCGGTTTCGGGTCTGGAAGTTCGTCTCTGTTTCCTGGAGTTACTGTAGGTAATCTGTACGGAGTATATCCCGTACGGCAAGTTTTTGTTCACGTGGTGCCACGCAAGAGGCGGGAGGACCGGCTCAGCGTGGGGGCTACCTAGAGCTTGGGAAAGCGACCAAGTTCCAACAAGGCATGACAACCTGGCTCAACAAGGGGCAAAGCAAGACGTACGATGAGTTCCAACTTCACTGTTCAGAGTCCAGACCAGACCACCCGTAAGTTGAGGTGCTTTTGCAGAAAGCACCTACCCACTCTCCGTAATAAATCTCAGCACGAGGCACGTGAGCTTTGGATCTGGTAACAAACTCTCATACCACGTGCCTCCAGGCTGCAGCGCAATCAACTTGGCTGTCCCATCTAAGTCGCCTATGAGACCTTTTGATACCAAGATATCTCTTTGTGGCCTACAATATCCCGTGGTTCATCGACTCACGACTTTGGGAATAGGGCAACTTGATCAAAAGATAGGTACTCTCTCTGTACATGAGAAGGGAGCATGCGCGAGTTGCCGCCGGCAGGGAAAGCACAGCAAAATTTGGTTGGTCAATGGTGACAGCCTACAGGTTTGTAACTTGTTTCAAATGCCGCAACGGCACGACGAGACAAGCAGTGCCTGAAAATGACGGCAGTCAGGGAGACGGCGGCTCGGGAATCAGTCCGGGATTCCTGACTCGCCTCGTCTTATCATCTTATCTTGCGGTCAGCCACAGGTGTGTTATCTCGACGAGACGCACGGGCGTCTGCAAACAGGAGATAAGAACATAAAAAATTAAAGAACTGACGAGCGAGCGGTTGGTGAGGTTCACACGAATGTGATTATGGTGTTTCGTGTGCTTCATCTCATGCGGCATGCAAGGTGGAAATACCAGAGCGGCAGAGCCGGTAGCCGATGTACGGAGTAATTAGAGTCACGCGCACACTCTCGGTTTGCATCTTCCGACTGCGCTTATTATTAGGTATGCGACGCGAATTGGCCATGAATTGCAGACAAACAGCTTGCTGAGGGTCGCCAATGCCGAATCATATCCGATCCGGGTGTGCACATGACAGTTCATTTACGCGTTCCCCAGATGGCGATGGATCTGGGCCATGGAACCGTGGAAAGAATGGAGTCGCGAGAAAGGAGCAGCAAGGAGTCAAGGACATTTCCTTCGATTTTATTTTGTTGGCGTTCACGTCCCACCCACTTGCGGGGATCCTAGTCGCATCGCGGCGCTCTTGCCCTGTGACTTGGGCTTCGATTACCCCATAGAATCGATTTTTTACCCTATAACAACGTAATCCGGCGCCGCGAGAAAAGCTTCCTTCGATCGGGAAGGAACCAAGGGGTTTTCGGTACACGCCCCTGATCCTGCAATGTACATATTTATGTACCTATGTTGGTGAAGCTGGGCAACGTCAGCTCCTGCCTTGCGTGACCAGCCTCGTTCTGCCTCGTTTGCCGCCGTGATCAGTGACTCATCTTGCCATCCGCACTCGCTCTTGTCTGCGTCCTTCATTCCCGCCATACTGCCTTATCACGATGTGATTCTGGTCAGCATCGCATCGTACATGCATACATACCTATCAATTGTATCAATTGTATCAATTGACTTGTCCCTCTGTCGCGGATAGCCACAGGATCCTGGCCCGCCGATAAGAGAGCATTCTTCTGCCGCCTGCGTTTTCCGAGCCGGGGCTCCCTTGCCTTCCCCGCCTTCCCCAACGACCAGCGTCAGATGTCGCTGTTCTCCATTTGCACACACCAACTAACAATGCGGTCGAATATAAAGTAACTTTGTGGACAATCACACGACGATCTTTTCCTCAAGGTACTCAGAGCAACGAATGGCCCAGAGTACGCAGGTAGCCACAGCGTCAGGCAGTGGGAGCCGAATCCAATTACCTTAGGTACATACCTAGGTAGTTCTGCCCTTCTTACCTGCTTGGTGACACCTAACCAAAGGGGGCGTGTACGACGCAAGGAAGCAGGAAAACAAAACAACAGCCAATCGTTCGTACGCAGCCGATATCGCGCAAATAAATCAAGCAAAGGCATCTTTACGAATTCAAGGCTGTGGCAGCCTCTGGCAAACACGGCATGATTCACAGTTGCCATCGCAGTCTCAGCCATGGTGCACACTCGGGCGCAGCCAGGGGCGCGGCTTCGTATCGTTATCTCAACGCAATGCTCGGTGCTCACTGCCGACTCCTGAGGCGTAGCTGAGGCTCTCATTGCGGGCGCGATTGCTTTTTTTTTGCGTCGTCAGATACGGGCTCTTGATCAGTCGCGCGGGCTGTGCTATTTCTGATTCAGGCACATTGAACCCTATCAAACACGGCTTTATCTAGTCTTATTAATCACACACCCTAACACCCCAGGCGTGTCTGATGTCCCTATCGTCGTCTACTTATCTCCACAGCCAAGTGAGCAAGTAACTTTCCACCTTGGATCGCCGCACCATGGACTTCCTCCCTCCTTCGTCGGCTTTGGGTGGATGATACCTGGACACCGCTGGTCAGAAAACATATATCAAGACCATCTCCCCGCGACGGTGGCGCCTCCTGATGCCGACCCTTTGGTTGAGAATGAGTATCAGTTAAAGCAGACGTTGAACAGCCACTTCAACAGCACGGGATTTTCTCAACGAACCTGTCGGCTTATACGCACAACTCGCTGCTATCCTTCTGCCTCGTGTGTGTCGCCAATTATCAACACACTGTTTGTGCGCTTCCTCTAGCGTTTCGTTCCCTCTTCTTTCTTCTTTGCGTAGTCGGAAAGACAGCCATCTCTCGCCACGATGGGTTCTCTCGGCGTTGAGGCCAAGTTGCCTTGGACAAACACTCCGTGTATATTGAGCCCTCAGCTCTCACGCGTTGCTGGATGGTATGTCCTCGAACGTATGGCAGACCCTCGCCATTGACCGCCGAAGTGCCAACTGACATGGGTCTTGTTGTTCTCAGCAACATTTACCTGAAGCTGGATAACCTTCAGCCCAGCGGCTCTTTCAAATCCCGCGGAATTGGAAACCTGATGACGCGAGCAGCCGCAACTAGGGCAGGCCCTGTTCACTTCTACTGCTCCTCAGGCGGCAACGCTGGCCTAGCATGCGCCACGTCTGCAGTAGCTCTCCAGCGGCCCGCCACCATTGTTATTCCTCTGACGACATCCGACATGATGAAGAACAAGCTTCTCGACCTTGGCGTGGAAGTTCACCAGATTGGCAAGAACCTGGCTGCAGCCGACGAATATCTCCGCACCGAACTGCTGGCCCAAGATCCTCACGGCGTCTATGTTCCCCCCTTTGACCATCCCGACGTCTGGGACGGCGCATCGACCATTATCCCAGAATTGCGAGGGCAGATGGATGAGCCGATTGACGGAATTGTCTGCAGCGTGGGAGGAGGCGGCCTGTTCAACGGACTCATGCAAGGCATTGAGAGTTATCCGTGGTCAGGTCGGAAGCCACATGTCGTGGGTGTCGAAACCCTCGGCGCCGACAGCTTGAACGCCTCGATCAGGGCCAACGCTCACATCACCTTGCCCGAGATCACATCCATCGCGACGTCGCTGGGCTGCTCCCGTGTGTCGGCAGAGACGTGGAAATGGTGCAAATACCCCAACGCTCATAGTCTAGTCGTGTCAGATGCCGATGCTGCCATCAGCTGCGTCCGGTTCGCAGATGATGCCCGGCATCTGGTTGAAGTATCCTGCGGCGCCGCCCTGGCCACCGTCTACAGGGGCGACCTGCGGGATTGTCTCGGACGCGGCCTCAGCGATGCCGAGTGGGCGCAAAAGAACATTGTCATTATTGTGTGCGGTGGATCTGGCGTCACATTGCGCATTCTGGATCAGTATGTCCACGAGTACGCATCCAAGACTTCGATCAAAGTTTGAAGTATTGCAGCGTTTTATGGTTTAATGGTGCTTTCATGGCGTTTGGACTCACTATACAAAATGGGACGGGCTGATGCGCAAGCGAACGGTACTTGGGACTTCTTTTTTGTGAAAGCTTCCCTTTCTATAATTCTTTGCTTTTTCGGCGTTTTGCTCTTTTATTTTATTTTTTCTACTACTTTATATACATATGGCGTGATATCTGGAAAAGCACTTGCGTGTAGTGCAACTATCATGCTGGAGACATATCTCGAGCGCCAGACGGGAAACGCCTGGGACAGGCCGCAAAAAGGGTATTATATTGATGGCGCTTTAATGGCCCCAATAGGAAGCATGAATAGAGGATTCTACGGAATCGCGAAAAAGGAGTGACAGTGTCACACAGTGATGGGATAGGCAGCCGAGATGGACAGACTCAACAGTTATGCAGGATGGCACTAGATGCGGAACTTGTATTGCGACAAGAGTGGGATTGGCAGTACATTTGCAAGACTTGCCAGTTTTCATTGTTTTGGAAGAGCTACGTGCTGCTGAACATTGAACATCAGTAGAAGTGAGCGATACCTTCCCGCTCTCGCGTCAAGGTGCTACATACATACCTGGTAGGTACCTAGTCAACTTACAAGTCGCAAACCGGCCCACGGGTCGCAGCATTTCTCAGTCCACTTTTTTTTGCGGCACATTATCCGGCATGCATGTCAATGTTCCGTGTCTGTCTTTTCCTGGCCCTTCTCACTGCACTGATTTGTCTCATAGTACAGATAAAGGGTCTTTCTTTGGCACGAAAAACATCGTCCAGCAGACAGGTACCTAAGCTGTCAATGCCCAAGGACCAGTGTGCACTGCACTGTGCAGTGTCACAGTGTGTAAATCCATTCCCCGAACCGAACATCAACGCTTTCTTCCATCATCGATCCATCGTGTCTCTCCCACTCCCAACCCCGACCCGACCAGTCTTCAGTCCTACTCTGTTCTGTATAATCAACAGACACGACTCCCGCACCAGCCTCTCTAAGAACCCCCCGCCTCCGCCTTCGCCTTCGCATCCCCAGACAACCCCCCCATCGTCCGCACATACTCCCCCTTCTCGACCATATCATTCAAGATCCCCTCCGCCACCTGAAAGGCTTCCAGCCCAGCCGGCGCCCCGCAATATACCGTACTCTGGAGGAGCGCTTCCCTAAGTTCCAGCTCCGTGAGGCCATTGCGAATAGCGCCCCGGATGTGGATTCCTAATTCAGGCCAGCTTTTTAGGCCGACCATTATGCCGATGTCTGGGTTTGAAAGGGGGCCATGTTAGATATCTATGAATAGATAGCTTTTCTGTGACGTGGAAATGTTGCACAAAAGATTGGGCGTAGCCCTATATTCCGTGGTGGGAATCCCGGTAGAGGGGCAGGGGGGGTTGCAGTAGACGTACTGAGTAGGCTGCGTTGTTTGCGGTCTAGGCCTGGACGTGACCATATATTTCCCCAAACCCATCTGCGTTTCGTGCATGTTAGGCAATTGGTTCGAGGTCGAGGGGTAGCAAACAAATGAAACCTCTGGGGCGGAGTTATGTAGAAGAATGTTGCTTACTCGGTAATGAGTTGCTGCTGCGGGTAGGCAAACTCGCTCTGTCCGCCTTGTAGAGCTCGGCTCACGTAAGCTTCGCCGGCGACTTCCTTGCGGATCTTCATGCCGGCGTTGAAGAGCTCATCGTGGGTAGTTGAAGAAGACATGGTTGTCGATTGAGATTCTGGTATGTAGTGGTGCTCGGGATACGGGCGCGATTAGAGGTGGATGGGGATTCGACACAAGCTGTTCGGCTCTCGAGAGGAAGAGGTGGCAAGCTTTGAGGCTTTTAGATGATAGCTCAAAATAGGGGAAGTGGTTCTTGCGAGAAATGTTCAATTGGAAGATGGTGGGACACTATGTAGCTTAAAATAGGGATTGACTCGAGAGAAACGTTCGGCATCAAGGGATCATGACAACTTCTGTTCTCGCGCGATTGGGGGATACAGCCCCTCATATATGTAGCATTCTGCAGCGGCTGGCTGTGCATCATGTGCGTTTATGGTGAACCCCGCCCGGGATCATGAAACAGCCGTAGCACGCGAAATAGGACGTTATGGAATGTGATTTGGAGCTATATCTATGCATAATTCTGCTGCTCAGTGCTACCAAACTCCGACAAATTTTGGTAGGAGAGTCGGTCCGTCGGAGTCTGGATATGCGTCGCGCAGAAAGCGGGGTGGACGACCATTCGCGTGGTGTGGTTACATTGGAGTTTTTGGGTGAGGGCGTTGAATCATGTTTTGCTGACAAGAGTCCAAGATGCACAATTTACCTAGGTATTGCACACAGGTACCTAGGTACCTAGTGTGATGATCGTGGGATTTCAACAGAGAGAGTAGGTAAGCAGGCTGTGCCGTTCTGTTGCGTAGCATTTTAAGTTAGTCTACCAATATGTTTGTATGTACCCGCGCTGAATGAGGCGTAGACTGTAGTATCTACGCGGATTATTTCAACTTATATGTACTTAGCTTAATCATGGCGCATGCGGTCGTTTACATGGCGCGCATGTTGAACGAAGCTCCTTGGTGGGGACATGTAACCTTGGACTTAATCATACAAACATACTCTCTTTGCCCTCTTCAATCATTGAATGTATGTATGCCTGGTGCAAAGATCTGCCCGGAAAACTGTCTGAAGGAACCGGAAATGTCGAGTTCACCACGCACGCCCCGGGGTAATAGGTAGACCGCCAAGAAACCCGGGACTTGGCATGCGGCATTGGCGCATCAACGCGGAGAAGACCAAGAACAAAAACAATAAAGGCGCGCTAAGCGCGAAGCAATAGGTTATTGGGTAGGTCGATCAGACGAACTCGAGGCTCGAAACGGCAAGGCGATGTGCATTTCGTGGCCGTGCGAAACGCGCAATAACGCAGGCAGCAGTCTACGACTCTATATATAGGGGGCCCCTCTACGCGGAGTTTGCTGTGTCGTGATGGGTGGGGCACCCTCACCAATCAGATCAGTCAGATCAAATCGAGCCAGTCTACCTGTGGTCCTGGTCTGCCAATTGAACCAATTGGCCCAATGCGGCCCGTTTCGGGACTGTGGATCACTGAATGCAGTGTGGCCCCGCCCGTCGGGGTTGAGATTTCCTCACCGACGTTCAACCTCGAAACCAACCTCATCTCCAGACTCCAACCAACACAAGTCAATAACGCAGGCCGGCTTGGGCCTACATTGTGTCGGCGGTCTCTCGGCTGGACCTTTTCGTGGGATCAAGCTTTCGACGCTCTTGTGTGTTTTCGGCGTGCGCTCTTGAGCTTCCGCCTTTCTGATTTCTGCTCTTTGTGCTTTTCCGCCTCTGTCACACGGTACACCACTGCGTTCCATCATGATGTATGGCCCATCACGGTTCACTCATCGTCGTCGCCCATCTGTCGCCAATATTTACTCCATGTGCGAAACACGAGATCTTGTCACCGTCTCGGGCCGGTTCAAGTCTTCTGTAAAATACCTACGCTACGTGTCGAAAGGTGCATAACGTGCGGCAGGGTACCTGCAGCCAACGTGCAGATGCCAGCAATGCAGCCAACGTATCTACATCATGTCAGGAGTCAGGACTCAGGACCAGGGGTTAGATGGAATACCTCGTACCTACATCCAGCGAACCAGCCAGCTGATCTGCGCAAGGCTGGGGAACTAACTGCATCGCTTGTTGGCTGGCACAGCCCTGGCTATGGCATGACATGGACCTGGGCCTGTGCCGTTGGTTCGAGCTTCGCGTGCGTGATACGTACGTGATGCATTAGGAATTTAGGTATGTATGCGTGTTGTATCGTGTTGCCTGTCACAGGTAAGGAGTTTTGAATCTCCCTTGTTACGCACGTGCACCTTGTCAGACTCTTGTACGACCTTCTCTTGTACGACCCTACTTGTACGACCTTGTTTTCCTGCTTCTTCCACGCTGCCTCCCTCCGACTTGTTCCCCTTTTCCCTTTTATCCCCATGGAATGTCTCCAACAATTCCAATAAAAACGAAACGAACCACGCGTGTAATCTCCGCCGCAACCTACGTCAGAAGTACAAGCGAATCGGAATCGAAACCGGAACCGCAGTCTGCACAGCATGCTGTCGCGTCTCCTGCTGCTGTCGCCGCTGCTGTCAACCGCGCAGGCCGGACCTGCCTTACCCTCGGAGAGGGGCGACCAGAGTATCTGCGACTTCTACGCTGCCAAGAACTACGGCGAGAATAATGCGACGACGCAACTGAAGCTGATGCAGGGCATCGTGGCCTATGCCTACGCCGGGGGTCGTTCTTTGCCCGATGGCGACGTGGACAGTTCTGGTATCTTTAACGTGGGCCGGTTCGATGGGCAGAATGTCGACCTGCGACCGTGGTTTGACGGATCGAGTATGTGCTCTCGATATTGAATCTTTGCAATTGAGTTTGAAAGGGCGGATAGAAAAGGGGACAAAGGTGGAAGAGAAAGGACAAGTAGAAGGGGATGAGGAGCAAGAAGAGAGGAAGAAGAACCCGAATCAAAAGTCAAAGAGGAGGGAGAAAGACAAGAATGACAGGGAGGCGGAAAGCTCAGTCACACACAGAAAATGAATCCTCGCTGCTGACACATTTCGCTCGAAACAGAAGCAACATCCAACAACAACGACCAGGCAGTCAAGATCCAATGGATGGACGGCGGCGGCACCACCCCCCTCATTGCCTTTATGAACGGCTCCACGCCCATGGCTAACATCCAAAGGGGTACCAACCAATAGTATGTGGGTTACACGTTCCCCTTCCCCTATCTTTGCTACATAAATACCGAAAAAAAAAACTACAAACAAAACATCATCGTATAGACCCCCCAAAAAAGAGTACAAAACAGGAATCACTTGACTTACAACTGGAAAAGCAAACTCTTCACGCACTGGTACTTTGTCTTTGGCAAAATCTACTCCTGCTCCCTCTACAAGAAGTTCCTCGACAGCTCCTTCGAGCCCCTCAACCCAGCCTACGTCCACAAATTCATGGGCCTGAACCAGACCCAGGTAGGCTACTTCATCGACCAGCTCCTCGTCGCAAGCCGCAACCATGGCTTCTCCACCGCCGATCTCGATACCCTCGGCCTCAGCATGAATGCGAAATACAACGCGCGGTGTTTGCCGCCCATAGAGGATAGCCTGACATCGATATGTCTCGCCAAGGAATGTCCCGTGGCGGTGCCGTCGCCGAATTGTCTGGCGTATACGAATGTGAAGCAGAGGGGACTGGATTCATCAGCGGTGGCCAGCCCTTCCTCGTCATCGTCCTCCTCCTCAACAGGGTCTAGTTCCTCGACTGGGCAGAGCGGCTTAGCGGCGTCCTCATCAACACTCTCCCCCGGGACAATCGCGGGCATCGCTATTGGTAGTGCCGCCGTTATCCTCCTGGCTGTGGGAATGGTCTTGTTCTTCTGTCGCCGGAACAAAAAGAAGGCGGATTCGGCTCCCGCTGCTGCTGCCACTGCTCCAGCCACGACCCCGGCTCCGGCTACGGCTACGGCTTTTACTCCGGCCATGGCGTCAGCTCCCGCTCCGAGCCCATCTCCCGCTGGGCTCCCCCCTCCTCAGTATGGCTATAGGCCTCAACCTCACGAGAGCTGGTATGCGCCTAGCCCCCACGAGAGCTACTGCGTGCCCTACGGGCATGGCACTCCGCCGCCACATGGCTGGGCTGAGGCCAAGACGCGTCCTGAGGAACTGGCCGCTTACACGCCTGTGTCGTCGTCGCCGCCACCCGTCATCATCCATACACCTGCGTCGCCTGTTCAGTATAGATCGGGGCCGGAGATGACGCAGTTGGCTGAGATGGAGAGTCCGGAGCCTCCTGCGGGATGGAGTTCTGTGTCCCGACAGACGAATGGGTCTGCGCATTGAGATATTTGAGACTACAGGTGGATTTCTCAGGATTTGCGCAGGCGCTGAGGGGCGTAGATTCAAACAGAACCGGAGGGGGAAGTGAAGGAAAGGGGGGGCCACTTATCTGATGGGTTGAGGCAGAATGTGGTTCGTAACGTGCTCATGTTGCTGGTCGTTTGTTGTACTTTGTAGAGTAGCATCTGGGTGTAGCGTGCCGGCGTGATCCATCGCATCCTTGGACGTCATCGAGAATTCGATATATTGGGTATCACAGCTCCGAGGACTGAGCTTCATGGGTGTCTGGATCGAAATTCACGCTGGGCAGGGCGGGACTTACATTCCGCACTGTCTGGAGGTGGATTCAGGCGGCTGGGGTTTTTTTTTTTTTTGGATTTCGTGTAATCAATCTTTCCATAGATATAGTCAATATTACTTAGAGGATATTGCACTGTGTCACGTGTGACATGCTGTTCATTCTGTCGTTGACTCGTTGTTGTCAATATGACGTATCCGACAAGTGTAGATACTCCAAGTACATATATGATATCTCTATCTCCACCTCTACCTCCTCTACCGCTACCAATAGAAAAAACTCCCCAAGATGAGCTTGTTATGAAACGACGCTCAACAATATGCAAGGCGGTGAGAAGAAGAAAACTTGGACGTCCACCACATGCAAACGGTGTTTCGTACTGTGTGTCCGACCACCAACCCGAGAAGATTGCTGTGCAGGCGGAATCATCATGGCAAACGGCTCCCAGACTGATCACGACACACTCTACCTGAAGACTGAAAGCGCGCAGGTGCTAATCCTCTGTGAATTCTCGATCAAAAGTCACCGACCATATAAGCGGTGGAAAGCCAGCACTACGGCATAGTCCTGGCAAGTGACTTGCCAAGTCAGGCGGTAAAGTGATAATATCCAAAGCGCCTCCACAATCCTAAGTCCTAACACCCTGCAATTCCCAATCAGAACGTATCTGGAGGTAGCGTAAAGCCGCCCATCGAAATCGCTGCCCTGCTTATCCAATTACGCAAACACTCAATCTTGTCCAGCGTATCAGGGGCCATTTCCTCGTATTGCGACACCATCATCGTCAGCTTCGCCGCCTCCAGCGCCCTCGCGCAGTCCACAGTATTCGCAGGGATCGCCAGCAGATCCAGAGCCAGTTTACTAACAGTAGGGAATTTGCCGCGGTTCTGCATCCACCACTGAATCGGGTCGTCAAATCCTCCCTCCGACCGCCCCGGACGAATATACTGCTCAAGCTCTGCCGAGAAGGGAACGCTCTGCGAACCAGCACGCAGCGTAGGCCCTGTTGCGCCGTTCTGATACCATTTATGCAGGTATCTACGCAAATCATCCATCGCTGTATCCGTTCGTGCCCAAAAGCCTGGCAGACATTGTTTTCCGAGTCCAGGGTGCAGTATCACGGCTGCGGCGTATAGCGGTGATTTTTCCAAGCTCTCGTAGTACTCGTTGAGCTTTGACCAGGCGTTCGTGATGGAGTCTCGAAGATGGGCTTGCGACGAGGCTTCCAGACGACTAAAGCGGTCAGCGCACTGCGCGGCGGCTTGGCGTTCGCGGATGGCCTGTTGCGGAGGCGGTTCAGAAGCTGGTAAGCATGGGCGTATGGTTCCATGTCCAAAAAGCTTTATCCACGGCCGCATGCCTTTGTGTACGTATTCAATACCAGTGAGAATCTCCCAGACGGCATGGTCGCCATTGGCTGATGGGACACTAGCTGGCGCGGCTGAAGCTAGCTCATACAGAGGCGTGAGGACAGGGTGCAGCTCATCTAATACCAGCCAGTCTTGGTCATTGAGACAATCTTCTTCGGGGACCTGGAGGTTGGTATCAACCTGTTTGGCGTTCATGGCAATGAAGGCTTTGATCTGATCGCGCTGAGCGAGAGCTTTCCTTATCATGAGGAACGTAGACCTCCATCGCGTGGCGTCATTAAGTACAAGTTGTTGTTCCAGGGTTGATGTTGAGGCAAGTAAGATATCGTTACCGGAATCCTGCGCCTCGGGGACGGTGGAATTAAATAGCTCTGTACGCTGGAGTGAGGACCGCGCCCACATGGCCAGATTGTGTAATTTCCCAATTGGACCGCGGCGGCGCCATAAAAGAATGTCATCGCCGAGACCTTCGCATTCGAGCCGTTGTAATGCCCGTTCGAAGGCTTCAAAGTCCTCGCCGTACAGGACCACCCGGCCAATGAGACCGAAAGCATGGCGGTAGCAATGTAGGAAGCGGTCGGTCGCATCTTGCTTCTCATATTCTGGGTTGAGGCTCTGAAAAAGGACCTCGGCACAGAAGTCTTTGCTGCTGGCGCCATCAGACATCACGCAGCCAATATTAGATTCCAGATCCCACTCAGTGATGACCTCGGAAAGGGCTGCCGTGATTTCGTTGCTCGATGTGTTATATGGCTGGCGTAGCGCGATCAGCCGTTGTTGCGGAATGCCATTGCTATCCAAAAAATGGGCTGACACCGCAAGAATGGCATTGTCGTCTGGTGAGGTCGATAGATCAAAGGATAGGTGAATCTTCGTGAGGGCCTTTTGCATCTCGAGCTTCACAAGAGCTTTCTTGACAGGAAACGTCTCGGCGAGGTGCGCTCTCATGGTCCTTCGATCAAATCCAATATTCTGTAGTGTAGCTGGCGCAAGCATCTGCATTAGTCCCTTCATACTAGGATCGTCAAAACAGCCCAAGTCCGAGTTGGTCTGAATAATGTAGGCAAGCGAGACATCGCGGAGCTGCTGAGCATTTGCCATCGTCAGGCAATCGTTGGAGAATTGGGTGTACCTATGGGTTGGAGGTCGAGAAGGTGATGCCCTTGTACCGTCTCCGGGCAAAGAGTAGGTATTTACGTACACGGTACACCGTACAACCCAATTCACACGCCAAAAACCGGTTGAGAATGTACCTAGGTACCTATGTACGGAGTACATATGTAAGCTTTTTTTACGCCCCCACTGTACAAGGTACCTAGGTACCTGGTAATGGAAGGCTGCCACCGTCCACCGTCCAACGATACGCGAAGTGGGGGTTTTGCCCTACTACATACCTAGGGCGCAAGAAAATGATTGCCTGCATCCATGATGATCCAACAAACGGTATGATCGAAGACCACGAATCACGATTAATGTCCACCGACCCTACCGACCTGCTTTGCTTCACTTCTCTGCGCCAGAAGTTCTCAAACTGGTTTGGATTGCCCGCAGCGCTGGGCTGTTGGCAAGGATCTCACCTGGCAGGGCCGCATTGCTCCCATTACAGTAAGGTGCTCACCTTGCAGACTCTCGGTGATGGCCGTTGAGAGTCGCCTATTTGGTGGTCCGATATCACAGCTCCGAGAAATGAGCCTCACGGGTGTCTGGATCGAAGATTCACGCTGGACAGGGCTGGACTTGCATTCCGCACTGTCTGGTGGTGAATTTAGGCGGCTGGTGTTTTTTTTGGGGGATTTCGTGCAAATATAGTCAACATAACTTCCCCAATTTCACATATGAATTGCTGTTCATTCTGTCGTTGTCGTCAACATGACCTGCCGTACGCCCCACGGGATACATGATTTCGGACCGCTTCGACATCGTCAGGGGCCTCGCTGAAGAAGAATCTCATCATTCATGGCGTAGAAGATATCACAATGGTACATCACCTTTATGACCCATGCCATTCCATGATTCACCATCAGCAACAAAACCAACAACGTCCAAAAGCACATCGGCTCATCGCGACGCGCTGGGAAATATGACAGATAACGGAATCGTCTTCATGGTTTCATCAAATACAGCATCACAGCGCTGCCACGAGAAAGCCTTGAAGAAAACGCACGGTCTGACTTCAATCCACTCCTCAACTATATAAATAGGGAACATTGAACTTTGAAGAGAGAATAGTGAACACCCTTGACGTAGCCAAGCAAAGGATATTCGCTGAGCCTACCTAGGTATGTATACCTAACTTTAATGTACTCCGTAAGTACGGAGTAGAGAAGGATGGATGGTTTCTGGGCATCTCTCCCGAGTCCTCGCCCACTCTGATCATCTATGAGCGCGGGGGCACAGCCACAATCCTAGATCGGGACTTGGGAGAAACAACTTTGACAGGCGGCCTACATAGCTAGAACTTGTGTATACATACATACTCCGCACGAGTTGCCTCAGATTGGATTCGGGCGACGTCTATCTCCAGTTCGGAGCGGAGAGATTGAGATTGAGTGCTGCAAAGCAACATTGGTTATTGGTTGACTTTACCAACTGGCAGCAACAACAACAACAACAACAACAACAACAATGACAACAACAACGCATGCTCATGCTTACCATTTTGTTATGCACAGTATGTATGTATGTGTGTCAACTTTTTCCGACTGTGGTGAGATGACGTCTTGGCTTTCTCCAAAGTCCACTAACGTATCATTGCCACATTGGGCACCTATTTATACTGGCCTAGGTCCCGTTCGATCTAGTTATAGCTTGCTTGTCTCTTCTTTCAAAGTTCAATGACTTTATGATCATTGATATCATGTCTACAACACAAGCGAATGCACAGATTCTACCCCATACTGGGAACGACCTGATTGCTGCAGAGGACGTTCCCGTAAGCCTGAGTCGCCTTGAGTGTCAGTGAATTAGATACTAAGCTGATAAAGCTGTTAGGTTAATGATCAAGACGATATCGATTCTATCTACTCCGAAGAGTTTGTGAATCTCGCAATCCATGTCATTTTAATTTCCTGACGTCTGTCGCAGTCGAAGTTCCACAACGTCCATTACGTCCAGCGTCCTCGAGTACCGTCAAATCCACGGTCGCACCTATCATAGTGATAAGTTCACGGCCAATTATTTCATTCCCAACGACGACCAGCAGCTCGAATCGGAGGAACTATGGTTCAAGCCACCGATAGCCCACGTTTTCGGCGGACTTGCACGCTAATGCAACTTTTAGCCACCATTTTTTGACAATTCTTCTCAACGACCAGCTTTTTCTGGCACCACTTGCGAAAGACAAAATCCACGTATGTTTCAGCTAGGCGCTCTGATATACTCAGACTCATTAGAGATAATAGATTTCTCTCTCCATACTAATTCAGGGTTATATTAGCGGGTGCTTGACGTCGGTACGGGATCCGGTGAGTTATAATCGCGATTTCATTACACGTGGCTGCCGGCCTGCCGCTGACCAGATTCTCAGGCATATGGGCAATGTACGACTGAATAGAACCCGATAGAACATATACCGTATTCTCACCGCTGAAATAGTGAATTTGCCGACCAGTTTCCAAATGCTTCCGTCATTGGTACAGATCTTTCTCCTTGCCAACCACAGTGGGTTCCACCAAACCTCTGCTTCGAAATAGACAACGCCACACTCGAGTGGACTTGGAACGCCAACCATTTCGACTTTATCCACATGCGCTATATCGTGGGTGGTATTCAAGACTGGAGTGCCCTTCTCAAAGAAGCCTACAGATGTTGTGCGCCAGGAGGATGGGTTGAGTCTGTTGAGTATGAACCTGAGTTCCACAGCGACGACGGGACGACTCAACTGGAGCCTGTTCTTGCCTCTCATGGAGAGCTATTCCGAAAGGCCGGCAAAGCCCTGGATCGTCCCCTCTTCGTGGAAGAGATCCAGCCGCGAGCTTTTGCCGAGGCTGGCTTCATCGAGAGAAGGGTGGCTCAATACAAAGTATGTGCTGCCATGCAACTCCGTCTAGACAATTTTCAATAAAATAACGCATCGCTAGGTTCCTATTGGACCCTGGGCAAAAGATCGTAAACTCGCTGAAATCGGGCGAATTTTCCGAGAGGCTCTGGAGAATGACTATCAAGGTATGCGATCTTCTCTTTCTTGACTTATGCGATCTTCTCTTTCTTAACTTGTAAAGAGTAAATAAATAATACTCACCTTTGGGTATCAGGCTACACCCAGATGCTCTGGCAAAGCGTCCAAAAGCCAGAAGACGAGTACTATGTATGGCTCGCGGCGATGCGTAAGGCGATGCGAAACCCCAAGGTCCATAGCTACATGATGGTGTACATTGTGTACGGACGCAAGCCAGAGTGATCCAGCATTCGCATGGCTGTATCGGGTCATGATGTTGAACAGAGTCAACAGACCCTCATCTTTCATAGCGCCGAAAAGGCATCCCGTGAACGTGAACTGTTTGCTTCATCGCTGCTACCTCATCTGTGCATTGTGATTCGACAGGGTGAATCATAACGGAGCCGACACTAATCACAAGTAACAGGTAACTAACCGACTCAAGTACTGTAAGTCAACCATGTGCCAAAATAGGAGGCAAGGCACAATTGTAGTAGTTTACCTCGAGCTGCCAGTTATCTGAACTGATACCCCTCGGACTTTGGCAATGCGGCTCTTTGGCGTCTCTTGTTAGCGCGTCCTCCCGCGACAACCAATGGCTTTTCATCTGGCCATTGCCTTGCCTATGTTAGAATCTGGCAATAGGCCCTAGAGACCAAGTCATGTGATCTCCGGTCTCAGTCAGTATATGACTCCTGGACCTCTCCAGTTCTATAGTTGCTCCTTCAATCAATTCCTTAACCAATTATCCTCTCATTCAAACAGCCTAGATGGAGCTTCGTTATTTGCTGAGTTCAACCGCGCAAGGTGAGATAGTAATGCTCTTCTCTTCGCTCGACGAGGGTATTCGTGCCCGTCATATCATCATTCACTGCAGTGTCACGTGTGACCAACAGGAGTGCTCTCGAACTTGTTGCCACTGCCAGATCTGCACGCTCCCAAGCGATAGGAGATACATTTCCTTGTCGGAAGCAACGTGTGAAGGACTAGAAACGAAAACGCTCGCTGGAGCTTCTTTTCATCTTATTCATAATATTCATCGCTAATCGCGAGTATACAATCGCCCGTGCTTTCTGAAGCAATGTGCAGTGCAACAAGCCAAACATGAAACCGTCAGGTCTTCCGCATCCAAGCTTGCTCAATAGCATCCTTCGCTCGCCAAGAACATCCGTCGCCGATCTATAACATGCATCACCCCTCTTTGTCAGAAATAAAGTGACTTCCGCCTGCACAACGCCATCCTTCTGCCTGGCGAATCCAGTCATAGCCAACAGGACAGCGACCCTGCATCTGCAATTTCTTCTTCATTTCGGCCTCCTTCTTTCTTTGCTCCTCCTCTTCCATTAACTCCTTGATGATACGTGCTCTGAGGGCCTCATCGGTCGTCTCTCTCGCACGCAGCTTCTTTTTTTCGTGCTCTTGATCCCGTCGAGCCTCGGCCTCGGCGTCCTGCTCAAGCTGGTGCCACACCTCATCGCTGACGCCCGCATCTCGGACACCCAACTTGCTGCGTATGCCTGACACGGACGATTCGGGCTCTTCTGCAGCATCGGCATCAGCATCCTCTTCCACTATCTGGCTTTCCTTTGAAAGCACTGTCTGGCAGCGCTGCCGATAAATCAAATAAAGCAAATTTGGGGGTCATATTGATTTATTTGAGATAAAAGTGGGTCAAATATAACTCATTTATAAATATTTATAAATATTTGATAAAGTTTATCACGTGACGTGCGATCGTAGGTGAGGCAATAATATCCTTCGGAGTAGCCTGCCAGCAGAGTAAATTTTGATGTGGCGATGCCGACAGATTATGTTGCGGCGAAATGAGAGATTTTGGAGATGAAATTGGGTGGGTGACCTGGAGACGAAGAGGTACTTGACCCCTTGAAAGGTACAAACACTCCCCGATAAGGCCCGATAAGGGCTGAATTGTGGCTGAATTGTGGCTTGACTGTGGCTAGTATGCTTAGTCATCACCCTGTCAAATATTTACCCCAAATATAAATAAATCCGACCTGCATATTTATTTATTTGATACTTCTCAGAGGGCATATTTATTTATTTGGATTTGAAATATTTGACAAATTATTTGATTTATCGGCAGCGCTGCTGTCTGGCTTCGAAGCACATGAGGCGCGTGGTCTATACTTGGCTGTGAGATCGGATTCGCTTCTTGGGCGGAAGCCGTGTTGAGGCCAATCAAGTTCGCTGGCGACATCGATGTTACCTGTCTTGCTCTGCCTTTTCTTTCTTTGAACATCTTGATGAGCCCGTTCTTGACTATTGTCTCTGTGATGACAACTGTCAAAGGGCCTGCGCCAAATGTTAGAGACTTGACTGCGGTTTGAAACATGGCCTCTGCCAGGGTCTCGACATCTCGTGCGCTTGCCCATCCCGATTGCTTTGACAAGGTATCAAAATGTTCATGGATCTCACGTTGGAATTTGGAAATCCTCAGTGGGATTTTGCAAACACCCGGCTTGCAGAACTCCTTTTCCGCCCTTTTCCAACGACCGCCCTTTGCTTGCAAATTTCAAGACGAGCAAATCGAAGCATTCCCTCGCGTCGAGGCTGCGGAAGTCCATCACCTCTGGGAACCGACTACTGAGCCCGCCTGCTCACTCGTGGATAGAAGACAAGACGAAGACAACTGAAACCAAAGACCTACGATACTGTGTGACGTTTTGATGTTTGCATGCATGCATGCTTTCTTTGCTTTCCCTTTGCGAATCCAACACTTTCATTTATAAGAATGGCATGTTTCATCGTTGTGTAATCACCACGACAGTGACCCGTACTGGGTTGACCAGTAGCTAGGTTGATCGGCAGGGGGGACGACTAAGCCGTCAATGATCGTGCTCTGTACCAAACGGTTGGTGATGTCAGGGAAGTCAGACGGATATTGCAGCACTACAAGTTACAACCTTCATGATGTCTTCGCGTGCTTGTATCGTATTTGCAAGAGGTACCTAATGTTGAGGAGCCCACAGAATCTGGCTATGGAGTGGCTATATCACGTGATCCTCAGCTATCCGGTCACCTAGGTATATGAGGCTATATCCCGGATTCCTCCAGTTCTAGATCCTAGAGTTGCTTCTTCAATCAACTTCTTCACCTTTGATCCTCACATGCAAACATTCCCTGCAGGTGGACGCGGCAGCCAACCACAATACTACATACACGTTTCAAACGCCTTCGTCTGTTGTGTACAGTGGCCCCAAATGAATAACGCGAAAATCTCCCCACTTTTCGTCGCGACGTGTCAATTTAGCTTCAACCAACCCATCATCTTTGAGCAGCCATGGCTACGCCACGACACCCTTTGAGGCCATTCAAAAAACATTTGACGGCACGCACTAGGAGTCGCGTCTATTCAGCCTTCACAGCAGGCAAATCGGCCAAGCAGATCGCTAACGACGAGGGTATTCTCCCAAGCCTCGTTTATGGCATCAAAACACGGTTCACTACCCAAGAATGGGGAATCTCACCACCAAAAGGGCGAGGGCACCCGACCAAGCTAACAAAACACGATTGCGACACTTCCAGACAAACATAAACCAATAGCCATTCACTCCCATCAAAAAGCTTCAAGAAATACGCGCTTCTCATGTTTCTATGGAGATAATCGCACGATACCTCAAGGCAAGAGGAGTCATGCATCGCGAAGCCGCACAACGCCCATTTTTGAGAGAAGAGTATGTCTAAAAAAGGTTCCAATTCGCGCTCAAGTGTTTTGAAAAGCCTCTTGCGTAGTTTCGTCGCGTTTGATAGACAGATGAATGCGCTGTTGAGCGCGGCGATGGACAGACCCAGGAGTGGATTTCGCGCTCTGCCGGTCAGAATTGCACCTTGAACTTGTGATTGCAATAACTCGGGTTCCAAGCAGAGGAATGGGCTCATTCTAGGCTTGAAAGCAACCGAGCTCGATTTTGTACAAGCCAGAATCAAAGAAACCCCAGTATATCCTCATATTTTGGGGTGGAATTCGCTACGGAAATCAGGGTCTTCTCGTCGTCCCGGGGGACCCCGACTCGAAGAGAGGCGGCGTCACAAGCGCAAATTACTGTGATCACCTTGATGAATACCTCCTAACCATGCTCGATAGTGACACTATCTGTTGAAACCGCTATAACACCGATACATACATAGGTAGGTAGGTTAACGCGAAACGCCAAATTGGTCCCATTTTGGATCACCACACCTATTTATTTCACTTCTTCGCAATCTAGCCATTTAAAATGCCGAAAATGCGTCATTAAGCACGTCTATAGAATCATGAAGGCTTAATTGATTGACCGCCTCGATACTTTGTGTACCAACGCTTGGATCCTATCACAGCCCGAAGACGGTCAGGCACGCTGTCAATAAGGTCGTTAACAAGCGTCATTTTCATTTCATCACAAACATTTGTCGCAATTTTTTCAACGTGATCCAATGCGGCCCGAGACTTCTTGATATGCCTCATGTTCGAATCACGTTTGAAGAATTGCTGTTTGAGGCATGACCATTGACCAGAGGTCCTCAATGGGATTCAGGTCGGGGCTGTATGGCGGCCATTCCAGAGGAGTCACCCCTAGCTCCTCGATGTGTAAATTTTCACGTTTCTGGCCATGTAAATCGACGCGTTGTCATGCACAAAGATAGTGTCGGCTCGTAAGAGGAAAGCAAATAATAAGGGCATGCATGCAGTAACGAAGGATAACGTAAACGAGTCTGTATTGTGCTTGATTGTCTTCCTTCCTCCAGAAGGGATCTAGAGATATATGTCTATGGCTCGTGGTGTTGGACCACGAGCCAAGGGATGTTGCAAGCTGGCAACCGATTGCAATCCTTATCTCGATCCTTCACGATCGGTCTCACCCTCCATGTGAGACCTCCGTGAACCTCCGTAGTCCCTCCGTGCAACAGTCTAAGACAGTTGCGACTACCAGGTACCTAGGTACCTAAGCATATTCACTTTGGTGGGGCTGTACATGTTCGAAGAGAAAAGTGGGGTGGAACGTGGATCGTACCTGGCGCGCAGTTCCATGAATGTTGCAAAAAAGCCGTCTGTGTACATACATATCCCTATTATATCATGCGATACATTTCCTTGTCGGAAGCAACGTGTAACGTACTGAAAACAAAAGTGCTAGCTAAAGCTTCTATTCACGTTGTTCATAATATCTATCGCTCATCACTTAGGTAGTGTCCATCGCCCGTGCTTTCTGAAGCGTGCAACAAGCCAAACATGGAACTGTCAGGTTCTTCCGCATTAAGCTTGCTCCAGGGAATGACATGAACAGCCGTTCTCGTTCTACGGCATGCATCCCCCCTCTTTGTCAGAAATAAAGTGACTTCCGCCTGCACAACGCCATCCTTCTGCCTGGCGAATCCAGTCATAGACTCATAGCCAACAGGACAGCGACCCTGCATCTGCAATTTCTTCTTCATTTCGGCCTCCTTCTTTCTTCGCTCTTCCTCCTCCATTAACTCCTTGATGATACGTGCTCTGAGGGCCTCATCGGCCGTGTCTCTCGCAAGTAGCTTCTTTTTCTCGTGCTCTTGGTCTCGTCGATCCTCGGCCTCGGCGTCCTGCTCGAGCTGGTGCCACACCTCATCGCTGACGCCCGCATCTCGGAGGCCTAGCTTGCTGCGTATGTCTGGCATGGACGATTCTGGCTCTTCTGCAGCATCGGCATCAACATCCTCTTCCACCATCTGGGCTGCCTTTGGAAACACTGTCCGACTTCGAAGCACATGGAGCGCCTGGTGTTTACTTGGCTGTGTGGTCGAATTCGCTGCTTGGGCGGAAGCCATGCTGAGGTCAATCAAGTTCGCTGGTGATATCGATGTAACCTGCCTTACTCTTCCTTTCCTTTCTTTAACCATTTTGACGAGCTCGTTCTTGACCGTTGTCTCTGTGATCACGACTGCCAAAGGGCCTGCGTCAAAAGTTAGAGACTTGACTGCGGTCTGGAACATGGCCTCTGCCAAAGTCTCGACATCTCGTGCACTCGCCCATCCCGATTGCTTTGACAAAATGTCGAAGTATTTATACATCTTACGCCGGAAATCCTCGCTGGGGTTTTGCAAGCACCCGGCTTGCAGAACTCCTTTTCCGCCCTTTTCCAAGGACTGCCCTTTGCTTGCGAATTTCAAGACGAGCAAATCGAAACATTCCCTCGCATCGAGGCTGCGGAAGTCAATCACCTCTGGGAATCGACTACTGAGCCCGGGATTCACCTGAAGCAGACGATTGATGTCTTCCACGTAACCAGCAAGGATGATTATCAGTCGCTTGTTGTACTTAGGCTTCGTGATTGCATCCACGAGTTCGTCCAGCGCTTCTTTGGCAAATGCACCCTCAGAGAGCCTGTAGGCCTCGTCCACAAGCAACACCTGACCGAGGGCTTTGTCCAGCATCTGGCGTACTTTGGGGCCCGTCTGCCCAACATAGGAGCCGATAAGATCCGAAGCCGAGCAGTCTAGCACCTGACAGCTCGAGAGAAAGCCCATGTCATAAAACACCTTGCCCATCTTGCGTGCCGTGGTTGACTTTCCCGTGCCGGGTGGCCCGCGAAACAGGAACGTGAACGGAATCGTCTCCTTCGGGTCGATGCCCATGGATGACAGAGCTCGCACCGTGTGCTGGTAGCCTTGGAGGGTTTCAACAATTCCTTCACAGCCCAACGTGCCTGCAAAAAGTTGCACAATATTGGTTTCGGAACTCTGCAGGCGGTCATGATCCTCATCGAAGTCGGCTGCTTCTAACACAGTGATACTTTTCGTTTTGTTTGCCGAGAATCGAATCTGGTGGCGACGCTTGGCCTCGTTCAGCAGAATGTCAATCTCGCCCGCATTACCAAAATTGGGACGGTTCCGCGCCCGATTCACCATGTCAAGGGCTACTTGCTTCCCCTTCTCAGTTACGCCAAATCCTTGCTGCTCGAGCTTTAGACGGAAGATGTCGGCGAGCTGGCTCTGGTCGAAATCTTCGAAGACAAAGGCTGCACTTAAGGGAAATCGCCTGCTCAGACCAGGATTCACGGTCCGGAACATTTCTTCCATCTGGTCAAAGTACCCCAGCAGTAATACACACCGGTCATCCCCCGGCGTGCTATGCACCGTGGAAACAATGGTATCAACAACAGCGCTTTTGTAAGGATCCGAAGGGCTGCAAAGGCCGTATGCTTCGTCAATGACCAGCACTTTGCCTGCTGTCGCGGCTAGAATGCCTTTAGTCTGCTGCTCAGATTGTCCGAGAGCACTACCCACAAAGTCGGATGGATTTTTGACAATGACCTCCCCGTTCGATAATAACCCCAGATCGACCAGAATCTGGCCATACAACTTGGCCACTGTGGTTTTACCTGTACCAGGATTGCCGACAAACACGCGGTTCAGATTGTACTCGATGATTGGCTCTTCTTTAAGCTCTCGTTGGTAATTTGTCTGGACGCTGTCAATTAAGGCCTTGATCGAAGCTTTCACCGCGCCCAGACCGTGCAGATGTTGCATTTGGACCCATGCTTGACATTGCCCAAGCGCGACTGATGGTTCCGTTCCAATCAAGTCTCTCTTGGTTAGCAGAAAATCATTCGGTTTCTTTGCCTTGTCTTTGCGCCGTTCTAACACCAGCCGCTGGCCCTGGCGGCGGCAAATCGTTGCCAGTGTATTCTCGACGGCTCTCGCATTTCCAAAGCCTTCTCTCCCACGAGCCCGGCCCAGACGACGTGCGACTATCCGGCAGTATAAACCCCTGGTGCCACCCTCTACTTCCATCCGCCCATGGTATCTGGATATAAGTTGTCGCTCCATAATTCGAAGTAGCTCGTCATCTGTGTAGTCTTCGAACTTCATCTCCAGCGGGAACCGACTAGGAAATCCAGGATTATGACTGAAAAATGACTCCATCTGCCTTGCATAGCCGGCAAGTACGAAGCAAACTTTGCCTGTTAGGTTTTCAACCTCGGCAAGAAGAAAGTCTAGAACCGCTTTGCCACCCTGAGCGTTCCCTGATGAAAGCTGATATGCCTCATCAATGAAAACGACCCCCCCGCCTGCTTCAAGCATGTTGTCAACGAGTTTCTGGCATCCGGCAACACCTAAATTGGCAAGCTTGGAGCCCGTCGTTTCCTCAAAGCGACTGCCAGCAACAACCCCCATTGATGTCAAGAACTTTGCGTACAATCTCGCCATGGTGGTTTTGCCTATTCCAATTCGTTAGCAATATTGAGCGGATACAAAATCTGGACCAGCCATGGATAGGACCCAACTTGCCTGTTCCTGGATTCCCCAGAAGACTGCAGCCAAATCGCATTTGCTTGGTCGAGGCACCTTGCCTCACTGCTGTGTCGACCGTCGATTTCACCTCTAAGAATTGGCTCTTGACACTCTCTAGACCAATCATTTCCATGACCTTGTCCAGGACGTCACTTTTGGCAAGCTCTTCACGTTTCATGTACTCCCACTCCTCTCGCGCACTGCCGAGGACTATCTCGTCAACTTGATCTTTTTGGGCATCTTTTGAGCTTGCAGCTTGATTCTGCGTAGCAGTTTCCTCGGCCTTTTTTCTTGCATTCTGTATCTCGACTGTCTCTTTCAAATTCTCGAGATCAAGACGATGCTGCTGCAGAATTTTCTTCTCCTCCGCCTTCTCTTGCTCGTCCTTCAGGAGTCGTCTTTGACGTGAAAGCTCGTCTTGGATTACTTGCAGCTCTCGCTGGTATTCTTCTTGCCGACGGATTCGCGCCATTTCCATCTCTAGATCTCTTTTGGCTCGTCGACGAATGTCCTCTTCCTTCTTTTGACACTCGGGGCATCCGTTATGCTGCTCACTACACTTGACTGTATAGCTATGCTGTTTCGCGCATGTCTTTGGCAAGACTGTCCAGCAGGGTGTATTGCGGTGGTCTGTGACACGGTGGCAACGGCGTTCGCAGGTATGCTGGCCACACTTGAGAGTGGCATTGCAAATTTCAGAGCACCCGCCGTCTGGACATTTGACACTGAACTCCGCGGGACGCGTGAGCAAAGCCCTTCGCTCGGGATGCTGCTCACACCTGACTTCCAGACCGTCTCGCAAAAAGCCCTTCTTCTTCAACAAGCCAAAGAACGGAACCCAGCAGTTGTTCCCTCGAGCGGATGTCATGAATGTATCCATGTTGCCATACATGATGAGACAGTTTCGAGCTCTGGAAAGAAGGACATTTAAGCGCTGCGGGGCCTTCATGAATCCTATATCCCCCTTTTTATTGCTGCGAGTCAGCGATGCAATGACAATATCGCTCTCTTCTCCCTGATAGTTGTCTAGGGTACTTTGTCAGTATGATGCGGAATTTTGGTCCAGGAGAGAAAAGTTTCAAGTCATAAGAGATATCGAGCTGAGTTGAACGAACCAATGGTTGACAGCCGAATCGGGCTTTTCCCAACTTTAGAGGCAGCTTCAGTAAGTAGACCTGCTCGGACTAACTCGTTTGAGTCCAGATCGCTCAGCAGCGGATCATTTTCTCGAGCCAACATATCCCGCAGCAGTCTCAGTTGGCCGAGGTAGGGGGTCAAAACTACAATGTCGTCCGTTCTGTAGCCCTGCTGGCCAAGGTATTTCACAGTTTGTAGTACCATCCGAGCTTCAAATTCGTTTTGCTTGCTGGCATTCACCTCTTCACCCTGACGATCTTTCAATCGGTCATTGACTGGGTCCTCAGGCTGGTCATGGTTGACGAACATGACCTTTGATGTTAGGCCTCTCGTCCGAGGCCTGTCGAGTGTCTCGGAATCGTCAAGAAGGTCAGGATAAGTCAACTTTCTGACCAGCTGAGAGATGGCAGGATCCATACGATGCTGATTACGCAACACGATATGAGGATAGTTATTCAGAATGAGCCTCTCGAACATGGATCGATTGAGATCGTACCCATCGCCTTTTTCAACACTCAAGCCATAGTTCTTGCACTTGGGACGCAATTGCTTATGATCTCCAATGAGAATTAGCTGTTCCACATTTGGACTCAGGGCCGCCAAAACGTGTGCTTCCAGAATCTCCCCAGCTTCCTCGACTATCACACAGTCGACGTTGGCTGCCTTGATGATCCCTGGGTACTTGGCGGCAGCTGTAGTTGTGCAGCCAATGACTTGCTTGGTGCGGACAAAATCGCATCTCGCTTCATTTAACAAGCGATCAATCTCGATCTGCAAGGTGTTCGTATCTTTCACGTTCCATGCAAGGCACTCTCTCCGCTCTTCCCGAACTGAAGCCATCCATCTTTCCACCAATGATGATCTATTGGCCCGAGACATGCTCCAAATCGAAGCAGACTTCGGACTCATTTTTTTTGCAAGGTCACCTGGACCTTCTCCATTCACCCATCGGCAGATGAGGTAGTCTGGCGGTAGTTCCTGTCCCCCTTCGTCAGGTCTGAATGCAGTATGAAATACACGGTCTTCGCCGTTGAATTCGAGATGCTCTAGAACATCTTCCAACGTCGGCTGCGCTTTCCATTCCTTGAATTGTGTATCAGTGGATTGCCTCAGCGCCTCCATCTCGCCCTTTAATAAGCTGAGCCGTGCGTGGATTCCGTTCGTTCTGCGCATACCGGAATTTTTGAACTGGACCTCGGTAGAAATGTGCTCAACACTAGCTGACGCCTTGGATCCCAAGCGGGTCATGATTCTGGGGTTAACGCCTATGTGGATGAGTTCGTCCAAGAATTGATCAAGCGCATGATTTGTGTATGAGAGCACGAGAATACGTAAGGGTTTCTCTTGTGAAAGTAATATTCTGACGGCGAGAGCTCCGATGAATGACTTGCCGGTACCTTCGCGAAGCATGTTGCATTAGTTTTTATGCGACCAACGGGGTGTGAAGTACCAATCAAAGCACGAGAGATAATGAGAAGTTTCTGCTCTCTTAGCAAGTGACTTACCTGGTGGACCCTGAATAAGTGACACTGCACTTCCGAGAGCATTGACGAGAGCATCGCGCTGCGCCTCGTCCAGTTTGTACGTGGAGCCACCGACTTGAAGAGGCGGGGACTTCTCGGTAGACGCCTTGCATGCGTCTAGCACATCTTGAATGTCTTGACTAGGGACAAATTCTTCATTCTGAGTTGTGCCTTTCTCTGGGGCGAGGTCCAGGAGATGCGTGTCCAATGGTAGCTCGATTATGCGTTTTAGTTGCTCGAGTACAGGCTCGTACGCAAATACAGGCGTATCCACGAGTACGAAGCTTACTTCGCGGGTCCCTTCTTCGAACACCTCTAGAACTCGACTCAACCCATCTTCGGACGTCAACTGGAGCTGGACAACAGAGTATCGAGCGATCTGATCAATGTCGCGAAACAGATATGCGAAAGCAATCACTTCATCCCCAGAGTACAGAGCGCCAAATGAGTTGTGTTTCAGGAAGCGGGGATTGTCCATGAGGTATTTTTTGCGCTCGCCACCATTTCTGTGCTGCAAAACCTCAAGTCCAGAGCCGACGTCCGCCACCAGGCAGCATGCCCGACTTCGTTTTTCATCACCGGACTCAATCCCCACTGGATGAATATTCCCTAGCCTCTGCACACGGCGGTGTGATTTCTTCTTTCCGAGAGCATTTTGAACATCTTCCCGAAGTTCAGAGAGCATGTCTTCTCGGAGAAGGCGGAACTGGTTGTCAAGGTGACAACGAGATCTGTCCTCTGGCGCTGATCCATGTACTTCAGAGGCTGTGAGATAGAACGACCGCTGAGACGATGCGAATTCGTCCGAGGTTGGGAACACAGATATCTGTCGGTAGTCTGCAAAGTCGTTGTCATGTCTCCCACCTGGTCCATTCATTCCAGCCAAATCAGTATTTCCTGTAGATTTGATCTGGATAACCTTTTGGATGCGATGTCCAATCTCTCGGATGGCGTGGCAGGGGTGCTTCGTGAATGCAAGCCAGTCCCACGAAGCGACAATGTCGCTCGAAGCGGCAGCTAGGTTCTGACTGGAGCCAAGGGTTATTTCAAGGCAAAGCCATGCAAAAGTGGTTGCGTCAGAGTTCTCATTGATAAAGCCGTTATGTCGATAGAGCTGAAGCATCACCTTCCAGAGCGTGGGTGGCTCTACCACGGCGAACAAAATCTTTTCCAGAAATGTCCCTTCGCATAGCGATTTGACGTCTGAATGTGAAACATAGCTCAGAAATGGAATCACATGCAATGAAATATAATGAGCACTAGTGTTCACACGGACTCCTCGCTGGATGTTTTCCAAACCGTGGGGACTTGCTATAATTTTCTCCACGCATATCGATGGAGATTCTTGGGCGCATATAGACTCGAGAAATAGATTGCCTTCGTGTTCCGTCTTGACTGAGCGCCTCCCTTTAAGAAAGTCCCAGAATATCTTCTGCAGTCGAGCGATTCGGATACCGTCGGGTTTAGTGTCGGCCATATTGTTGCAGGCTAAAGAGAAGAGCTTGGAATACGCAAGGAAAAAGAACCCAATAAAAGTCGAAGTGTTGAGGCACAGGTATAATGAAGTATCACTGTATCATCCTACCACGAGGGGCAAAGGCGATGTGTGTCGTTTGTCACCTCACTCGCTTGTATTCTGTTTGTTGGCGGGTTGCTTCTTTGTTTTGTTTGCGTCTCATGATTCATCGCTTCATCTCAGCCAATATTACTGGCCAAGCCGTCGTGAAGTCGACACTCGTTGCTGAGTTCGTGCCAAGGCGCAAACGGACACAGCCAAGCTGCCAATGACCGCCGACGAATTCTCTGCTCGTAAATTATTTTGGTTGTGTCAATGGACCTTGAATGTCGCTCCAGCCTCCGAGCTCGCCTTGTTCTTAAAAGCACGACGCCATGCTGCATCAAGAGTTACCTCAACACTGCTGTCAATTTCCATCACCTGAGACCTCACCACTTCATAATACATAATCATGCGCGGTTACCACTCGAGAGGCACCACTCGCCGCCATCCATGGCGTGCTTCTCGTGCGGTTCCGCCAACTGACCCTTCGAGCAGGGGTGTCTCTCAGCCCTCTGCAGCGCTTTCAGAAGCGCCTTATGGCGATGTCCATCACGAAATATCTGTGGTAGACCTTCCTACCGCGAATCTGGAGGAGGAGGACCTATGCATATTCGGGTGCAAAACCGTGGCTTCTTACAACCGGATGACGAATCCAGAAGCTTCCATCGTGGTTCCTGGTATGCCGGCGAAATGGACTCCGCTCCTCACCCCGAAACAATTGACAGAGGACTGCGGTACATATTACCGCGACCAGAACGCTGCGTTCTATCCCAAGCATCCCTTGGAGCCAGCAGTGCAATCCATCTTGGATGTCAGGGCCGAAACCAGAGCGACTAAATTATTCGGAACTCTCGATTTGTTCGGTTGTGGCAGTACTCTTGGAAACCTGCTAAGCTTTGTTCGAGGAAAATCCCTGAACTTCCGCATACTTGTCGAGGTCGTGGGCCCAGTTGTACATCTTGTCCGTCGTCAAAAGTCGCCGCTCGAGACTATTCCCGACATTCATGGCTACGGGCACTCCTTTCCCGACTCGTACATCACATGGGATTCCGAAGTGCGCGGATCTTCATCCCATCAACGAATTGTAAATTATCAGTTGGGAGGACTCGGAATCTTCTGCTTGTTTGAAGGAGATGGGTACCTTCCGACGGATTGAAGTTGTCCAACTGAGTCTGCACCAAAAAATACGACTGGGCGAGTTTCGACATCTTCAGCGAATGATGAAGCTTTCTCTTGCCTTCCGGTCTCCTCTCCAAGACCGCCAAATGCCGATGATGCTGGTGCCTGCGGTGACGGCGAGCCCGAACTCAAAATCTTCACCGCCGGGCAACTCAAGCCTCAGGACTCCATTTTCGAGCTCAAGACTCGCTTCATCAAACGTCAGTACGGCCAGGATGCCTATATGCAACATCAATTGGCCTGTCTTTGGCTGCGACAAGTGCCAAATTTGATATTGGCATATCATGATAATGGCCTGTTTACTGACATTCGAGTCATGGACGTTCGGAACGACGTGAGCGAATGGGAAAAAAAGGAGTCGGCGGTGATCAGGAAGTTTGTGGCGCTGCTGCGGCAGATTGTGGACATAGCTCGATCCGGGCTGGCGAGTGGCTGTCGAATGGAATTAACTTGCGAAAAAGGCGCGAAAATCTTATGCGTAAGGGATCAGGAGCCCGACTTGCCTCAATTTTTATCTCAGGACACACTGCAAAGGTGGGAGACTTGGCTGGATGAGGATGATACGTCGCATTCAGATTCTGACGATCGCGAGTCGTCCTATCTTATGCCGGAAGATCGTGATTCTGATTCTGATTATGATAGGGATTATCGCGACTCTAATCCATACGACTACGCAGCCTGTAACAAGGAATGCGCGTACTGCGGGCGCTGCATGTATTGAGACTGAAGCTTCTAGGAGCGAGATCGCCTTGTAGTATGTAGGTACTTGATCTGGCATGGGAGAGTATCTAGGTCATGAAAGAACACCTCGCAGTGGCTTGATGCTCACTTTTCATCCCGGTGTGATCATGAGTTGGACAGCGGTGAGGCTGATCGGTAGTGGGACACGCGATGCGCAGGCAGCAACCCGGAGTCCGACTATGCAAGCCTCCATGAATGCTGACCAAAAGTTGATAGGGTAGCTTGTTGATGACTGGAATCAAAATAGACCGAGCAAAAAGAAACGTGCGTCGTGTATGACCATTGACCTCACTCGCTTTGAATTCTGTTTGTTGGCCGTTTGCTTTTTTTTTGGTTTTGTTTGCGTCTCATCGCTTCAGGTGGATATTGAGCGCTGAGTACGCGCAAAAGCGCAAACGGACACAGGCAATGACGCCCGAAGAAGTCTCTTGTCGTGAATCGGCCATATCTAATGCAGGCTGTGTTCTTGTCCTTAAGAGCAACAGCGCCGTTCATCAAGATTGCCCCAACTTCGTTCCCAAGTTCTATCACCCGACCGACTGAATAAGACAATCATGTCTCATACCAACTCCAGAGGCAACGATCGTCGCTATCCATGGCGTATTTCTCGACCAAGCAGGGGTGCCTCTCAGTCCTCTCCAGCGGTTCCGTCTGCGCCGTATGGCAAAGTGCGTCATGAAATATCAGCTGTTGACCTCTCCACCGCAACTGCAGAGGATAATGACCTCAGAATATCCGGATGCAAGACTGTGGCTTCTTATAACTGGGTGACGAAGCCAGAAGCTTCCATCGTGGTGCCTGGCATGCCGGCGAAATGGACTCCGCTACTCACCCCCAGACAATTGTCAGAGGACTGCGGCACATTTTACCGCGACCGTAACGCGGCATTCTATCCCAAACATCCCTTGGAGCCAGCAGTACGATCCATCTTGAGTGTCAGGGCGGACATCAAGCCGACCGAATCGTTCGGAACTGTCGATTTGTTCGGTTGTGGCAGTACTCTTGCAAGTCTGCTGCGCTTTGCTCAAGGAAAAGCCCCGTCCTTCCGCATACTTGTCGAGGTCGTGGGCTCGGTTGTTCACCTTGTGCGTCGAGAAACATCACCACGCGAGACGATTCCCGACGTTCGTGGGTACGGGCACTCATTCCCAGAATCGTACACGACATGGGACCCCGAGGTACGTGGGTCCTCATTCCATCAACGGATTGTGAATTATCAGTTGGGAGGACTCGGAATCTTCTTCCTTTTTGAGGGAGATGGCTACCTTCCGTCGGAGTCGACTCTTCCAACTGAATCTGCATCGAAAGAGACAACTGTGCGAGGCTCCACACCCTCAACGGATGAGGGAGCTTTCTCTTGCCTCTCGGTGTCCTCTCTAATGGTGCCATCATCTGCCAATAATCCAGGTGGGCGCAGCGACGGCGATCCCGAACTCAAAGTCTCTGTCGCTGGACATCTCAAGCCCCAGGACTCCATTTTCGAGCTCAAGACTCGCTCGATCAAGCGTCAGCATGAGCAGGATGCCATCATGCAACCCCAATTGGCTCGTCTCTGGCTGAGACAAGTACCAAACTTGGTTCTGGCGTATCACACCAGCGGCTTGTTCACAGACATTCGAGTTATGGATGTCCAGAGTGACGTGAGCGATTGGGAGAAGAAGGAGGCGGCGTTAATCAGGAAGTTTGTCGCGCTGTTGCGTCAGATTGTGGACATTGCCCGATCTGGGCTGGCAAGCGGCTGCCGAATGGAATTGACTTGCGAGGAAGGCGCGAGCACACTATGCGTAAGGGATCAGGAGCCCGACTTGCCTCAGTTTTTATCCCAGGACACATTGGAAAAATGGGCGACTTGGCTGGATGAGAACGATACGTCGCTTTCAGATGTAGATGACAGCGAATCGTGATGCCTTACGGATGATCATGCGTCCGAATCCAATCTTGATTCAGAAGTCGGAGACTTCACAGCTTGTGACAAGGAGTGCGGGTACTGCGGGCGCTGCGAATATTGAGACTGACGCTACTGCTGGGAACGAGATGGGCCTTCTGAAGGAATCGTGCTTTACCTACCTATGTATGTATGTATGTACTTGATTTCCACGCCGCAGCAGACGGGGCCAGAGCCTGGGACTTATAAGCCGTCAATGATCATGCTCTGTACCAAACGGTTGGTGATGTCAGGAAAATCAGATGAAATGATATTGCAGCACTGCACTAGCCACCCGATGAAGCCACAACCTTCATGATGTCTTCGCGTGCTATGTATTGTGTTTGCAGGCTTGCAGGTATGTACGGCCCAACCTTAGACCCGCTCCATCAAATTACCCCATCCCGCCAAACTGCCAACTCTAAATTTCCCATTTTCTTTTCGCAACGCCCATTACACTTCAAAACCATGCG